>CM034147.1:901851243-902028452 GCA_019776745.2 Taxus chinensis
GTGGCGAAGTACGTCGTTCGGGTGTTTCGGCCGAAATTGGAAACAGCGAGCCCGTTTGGACTTGGGACATTCGAGACAAAAAGTTCCAGAGTACGTGACTCGACCGGCTCGGCCGAAATAGGGAAAGCTCGCACTTTTTCAAATGGGGCAGCTAGGACAAAATTGTGCGAAGGACGCGGTCCAGGCGAACCGGCTGAAAAATGGAACAGAGAGCAATTTGGAACTCGGGAAATCGGGCGGATCGGCCGAAAATGGAACAACAGGTCCGTTCGAACTTGGGACATTCGGGACGAAAAGTGTGAAGTACGCGGGAAGGATGATTCGGCCGAAATGGAACAGATGGCATTTTTGGCTTTGGGGCACTTAGGACAAAAACTTCCGACAGGCCCGAAAATGGGACAAATTCGGAGGTTTCGGCCGATCGGAGAACAGAAGACACTTTCGTACTTGGGACAGATGGGACAAAAAGTTCCGACAGGCCCGAAAATCACACAAAACGACCCAGAACACAGATTTTTCCAACTTCACGACTTAGGCACCTCAGAGAAAAATACTTAAGACTCAAAATTTTGAAGTTTTACTCTTATCAGAGCGGGAAATTTTGAGTGGACAACAGCTGGCTCCTTCTGGGGATGACTTGGTGTAAATTCATAGAATGAGACAAGGCAAGAACTTAGAGAACTCGGTGAAGCAGACCAGTGCCTTATCCATTGGGAAAATGAGTAAAAAACAAACCAATACAGAGGGCAACACACACAATAGAAGGGAAACACACCAAAAGCAGAAAAAACAAAAACACTGTACATAATATACAAAGGGACTCCCTAGTCACCTATGACCTGAACAACTTCGAATGCTGCCCACTATAAGGAAGTGGGAGGGGAGAACCATCCATGTAATCAAGATAGAAAGAGTCCTTACCAGCAAAGTGTCTTATCTTGAAAGGTCCAAGCCACAGAGAATCAAATTTTCCATGGCTGCCACGAGGTTCATGTCTTTTGTCCCACAACAACACGGTATCTCCAATTTGGAACTCTCTGCTCCTAGCTTTCTTGTCGAACAGAACCTTCACCTTCTGCTGGTGAGAAGATATCCTGTCAGCAACCACCAATCTATCCTCGTTCAGTTTGTGCAGGTACATGATTATTTTGTCCAGAGCATTACTGAAACTAGTGTCTTCAATGGCCTTCACCTTGTCAGCTGTTTTGGGATTATACTGTCTCTGTTTCTGCTCAAAAGATTTAATTCCTGGTTTGAAAGGAATAGGATGTTGCATATCTCTTGGCTTGAAGACTTTTAGATCTTCATAAGGATAAGCAAGAACATCCTTATACCTCTTTAGAAGATCAATTGCTTTTCTCCTCTCATCAGTTGTGCAACATTTACCAATATTTACCAGCCTCGGGTCATCAGAACTCCCAATATCAATCTTATCATACTCAGCTGATTGCTGAGGTCTGGTAGAAGCTTTAGATCTCACGTATCTGTCGTGTTTATCAAACAACTCCTCCAAACTCACCAAACCTTTGGGAATCTTGTTTCCTTTGAGCTTGATGCACCCTTCCTGATCAGTTTCTTTTCTTTGGGTGATAGCTTGGTCAGAGGACACACTCTCACGAGGCAGGTTGTCACTTCCCTCAAAATACAGTTGCTCGAAATTCCCCTTGAGTTCCAGGAAGGAAAGCAGATGCTGGTCATCGTTGAAAACTTGCCAGTTATTGGTATTGTCAGGGACACTAGGCCGATGGACCATTTCAATAGTGAACTTATCCTGAGAGAATTCAGGATGGGGAATCAGTAGTGACCCCGAGATAGCCAGTGAATCAGCCCTGCTATTCTTTTCTCTAGGTATTGCTTCAATAGAGAAAGCATCAAGGAATTCAATTGAATCCCAAACCTGATTCCGATAATGCTTCAGCCTTCCATTCTTTACCTGAAAAAGGCTTCTGACTTGCTTCACAATCAGCTCTGCATCACCATGAGCCAGAAGATTTTTTACACCTTGTTCTTTGGCTACTTGCAGTCCAAGAAGGAGAGCCTCATACTCTGCTGTATTGTTGGTGTTCTCAAACTGCAACTTAAATGAAAAAGGGTGTAGGCAGCCTTCAGGTGATACTAGCAAGACGCCAGCTCCAGAACCAGCCGAGGAACAACTTCCATCAAATTCTAAAATCCAGACACCATTGGGATCTTTAGGTGATACTTTGGAGGGTTGGATTTCATCAGGGGACAGAATCATGTAATTACCATGACCCATGTCTTCATAGAGTATTTGTGCCTTAGGATCATCTGTTTTCTGCACAATATACTCGGACTGCTTCTCAGGTAGTAACTTCTTCATTTGTCCATTGACAGGTATGAGTGCGTGTGACCAATCCATTTGAATCTCTCCACCCACATCTTTACAGAAGTTCCTACTTAGCAACATTCCATAAGAAGGAGGGATGTCTGCTACTAGGATGGTGGCCAAGACTTTCTTTTCAGGTAAAGCAGCAAAAGCCACTTGTGCATCTTTAATCCTTCCAACCAAAGGTACTTCCTTACTTTCCATGGAGTAGCAAGATCCATAAGTACGAGTAAGGGTCAAGCCTAAAGCATGAGCTACCTTAGCAGGCATCACATTATCAGAGGCTCCGGAATCTATGACACAGTTACTGAGCCTATGGCCAGCTATAAGAAGTGTTACATAAAAAGGCTTGATTTTGTCTCCAGGTGAGGTGACAGCAGCTACCAGACTAGGTTGTGGTGCAGAAGGAGGCGTGGGCAAAAGGCCTTTAGAGGTGGTCTTGGAATGGGAATTTACAAATTGGATCATCTTGGCAAAAGCTTTAGGATGGGTTTGGTAGTATTCAGCTTCTGAAATTTGAACTTTAGTCCTTTTAAGATGATCAACAATAACAAAGGATCCAGAGGTGGATGGGCCATCATCATTTGAAATTCTAGGCCTATCAACTTTGGGAGAAAAAGAAGAAGAAGCAACTTGGGGAGCAGGATTGACAGTACTTACCTTTGGTGCAGATGAGGTAGGAAGAGGAGATCCTCTTTTTGCAATCATGGGAATAGTTGCCGTCTGCTCCTTAGATTTCTTTAGGGGCTGTGTCACCTTCTCCTTCTACCTTGTCTGTTCTCGAGTCATGACAGCAAATGATTCACTGTTCATGTCTGCTACCACTTCATCATAGTCATCTCCATCATCAATGCCTTCAGTGGTAAAGAAATTGACTCGAGATCCTTCGAGTTCTTCTACCTCATCATCGAATTCCTCCAGGAACTCCTCACAAGCTTCATTATCATCTTCTGGCTATTCAACCTCACAAGTTGCATTCACCGGAACTTTGACAGGAGGTCCTTCAAGTGCCAGTCTTGTGTGGGGAGCTGGCAAACGGTTTCTGGGTTGAAAATTTCTTCTCGGAACATCTGCATATGGTGCATGCTGGGCTAATTGTTTCTTTATAGCCACTAGATCATTTGCAAGTTTCTGGACTAATGGATCAGTATTGGGTCCAGAGGTGGAAGAGGAAGAAGCAGCAGATTTAGATTTAGGAGGATCTCTTCTCAACTTCCCTGACATGATCAGGTCATCCTCGACACTAACAGCCAGTTCTTGATCTAGAATTAACGTTCCGAGATTATCCCTTCTTAGAGCATAACTGACTTTAGGCGTTTGGGCATTCAAAAAGAAACATTTCTGAATTTGATCAACCGATCGAGTATTTACAGGAATTTTGTTGATCAATCTGTTGAACCGAACCACAAATTCTCTCATAGGTTCTGATGGATCTTTCTTTATCTGAGAAATCTGGGCAAGCAGGGCATGCACATCTTCTGCCGGCTTGAAACGGCTTTCAAATTGAGTTCTCATTGTATTCCAGTCGGTGATGGCACTAGCCGGAAGGTGATAGAACCAGTCAGCAGCATTATCCTGTAACGTCTCAACGAACAGTCTAACTGAGACGTCTTCATGTTCAACCCCCAAGACTCCACATGCAACTATGAATGCTGCAATATGTTCATCAGGGTGAATTTTTCCATCTCCTTTAAACTTGGGGAAGTTCTTTCGGTTACCTCTAGGTAACTCATGCAAAGGTTGCGCAAGAGCCAGGGGCCCGACACGTTGACCCCATGGTAATTGTGCCATTCTTGGAAATACGGCTTGGAGGGGAACTGTAACACCAGCAAGGATCAAAGCTTGTAGATTGGGACTAGCAGGCTCTGAAGGAATACCACCCGTAGGAATTCTTTCTTGGACAGGTGGAGTGCTCGTCGAACGAGTTCTTCTATTGGAAGGGAAAGGAAAACCCTGTTGCTCCAAAAGCTGAAACTGAGAATCTTCGATACCAAGGGCCCTTCTCCCTCGAGTGAAACGTGGAGTCGCCAGATCAAAGGATGATCGAAAAATTGTAGTACTGGAATGTGATTTTCCCCAGCGGAGCTGGAATGCAAATTTCCTCCCCAGCGGAGTCGCCAAAAACTGTTGGTCGTCAAATAGGACTTTTTAGAAGAGCAACAGTCAAGAGACAAGAAGTCCCTCCTCTTTAATGGGAGAGGTTCCCTTATTCTGAAATGAACTTATTTACAAATACACAGAACATTATTTTATGGTCAAACTTGGATATTACGAAAGTGTTTTCCACAAGGATCATCAGTTACGCTAGGACTGAGGAAGGGGAATAAGAAGATGAGCAGAATAGCAACATTCAGAATTATAGATAGCAGAATAATTCTTCGTGTATGCGAAGCTTCAAAGGATTTAAGACAAGATCATTTGCATTAGCTGAATGGGATTAAATTTAAAGACACAAAGTTCCATAAATAACCTTCTTCAGATTTGTTAATCAAGGACACAAAGTTCCTTCTTGGTTGTACAAGATCACTGTACTTGCAAAACTGAACAGTATGCAATCAGAGAGACTAAACGAGTTAGGAACAAAATGATCTTAAAAATATTAAAGGAAAACACAGAGACAACAAGAATCAGATAGACAAAGAACGGAAAGCCCTTTTGTATTGATTTCTTTAAGATCTATTTACACTTTCAGCAAATATCCAAGTTCTCCCTCTTTGTAAAATGGCGTGGAAGGGCCATTATATAGCTTACAAATCAGTTACTCTTCGTAACCGTTTCTTTTAACTAAAGAATAGTTAGGGAATGCTAATCACAATACCTTAACTGATTACAAAGAATACGAAGAGAAAGGGAAGAAGAGAAAAGAAAGGAGAAGGAGACAGGTGTCCAGTTCTGAGAAGGACCCACTGTCTTCAGAAACCGCTGCTTGAATCTTTCTAACATCTCAGCTCTGTCTCTACCATGTGGAACTGACGTTTCATCTTGAGGATGACAATGAGTGTCTTTGAAAACTGATGCACCCAGCGTCTTGAGAGCTTCGTCCTTCTGCCAGCTGTCCTTGAAATTTGATCTTCAGATTGATAGCATCAGAGCCGCAACTTAAATTCATATTTTGAAAAACAGCATATTCGGGTCGAGCGGGAAAAACTAAGTGTGAATGACACTTGGTACGCTTGGGATAGGTGCGACGTGAATGCGCGAAACACGCAGCTCAGCCGGTTCGGGCGAAACAGGGAGAAGACGCACAAATGTATTTGGGACAAATGGGACGAAAATGTGCGAAGTACGCGATTCGGGTGTTTCGGCCGAAATTGGAACAGCGGGCCTGTTTGGACTTGGGACATTCGAGACAAAAAGTTCGGAGTACACGACTCGACCGGCTCGGCCGAAATAGGGAAAGCTCGCACTTTTTCAAATGGGGCAGCTGGGACAAAATTGCGCGAAGGACGCGGTCCGGGCGAACCGGCCGAAAATGGAACAGAGAGCAATTTGGAACTCGGGAAATCGGGCGGATCGGCCGAAAGTGGAACAACAGGTCCGTTCGAACTTGGGACATTCGGGACGAAAAGTGCGAAGTATGCGGGAAGGATGATTCGGCCGAAATGGAACAGATGGCATTTTTGGCTTTGGGGCACTTAGGACAAAAACTTCCGACAGGCCCGAAAATGGGACAAATTCAGAGGTTTCGGCCGATCGGAGAACAGAAGACACTTTCGTACTTGGGACAGATGGGACAAAAAGTTCCGACAGGCCCGAAAATCACACAAAACGACCCAGAACACAGATTTTTCCAACTTCACGACTTAGGCACCTCAGAGAAAAATACTTAAGACTCAAAATTTTGAAGTTTTACTCTTATCAGAGCGGGAAATTTTGAGTGGACAACAATGTCATAAACACTCATACATTAATTATATTATATCCATCAATCCATGGCGGTGTTCATGGCTATTTGCAACAAAGGGAATAGGAGGAATTGTTCTCAGCACGCTCTTAACAACGAAATCAACTAAATAATAACTAATTGCAATTATAAAATGAAATGCATGGAAAGTAAAGAATATTAAAGACAGAATGTGAAAGATACGAAAAATAATTCAATGCTGGAATCTTAAATACATGCGTTATAACAAAAAGGAAATAAAAGTAAAAAATCTCCCTTCTCACTGGGGAGGATTGGTCCTTGCCCCTTCCCTTCGATCAAGTTTAGCATCCAAATTTACATAGCAAATTTTCCCCTAAATCCGTAATTTTATTAAATTGAAAGAACTACCTTTTACAATGATAAACTAATTAAACCAAACTGAAATCTAAATACATTAGCTCTTTTATACCAAATCAGTCTCAGTTCCTCTAGGAGAGAACTAGTTTATTTGCAATTAATATCGTTTACTTAATTGGATGCTGACTAAAAAAAATGACCAACTATTTTAAGAACTACAGTAGTGGAGGGAGTCTTCTATACAATGCTTGTAACTGAATAAGAGGCCCGAAATTGGCTCCATTGAGGAAGCTAATTGGCGCTAGAAGATATTTTAGATCTCAAATTGATTCCATACAATCATGGCGATCATAAATCCATAAGTTTATGTCTTCATTACGTTTCCAAGAAACTAGAGTTAAACTAGGGATAGTTGGACCACATAATATGCATGAAGGTAGGTTGAGACAGTGGCACCCGTTTCATGCTGATGTCATTGTGCTACTAGTTGTATCAACTTACAGTTCAACCATCTGAGTTACTTATCTCCTCTGTGCAAGTTCCTTATTTCAAGGAAGTTTGAATTAATGATCTGGATGATTCCAATGCTCCACAATGAGTCATGTGCTAATGCAAAGGAGAGTCTTGTGTTATAAGGTGATTCTTACGCCAGTACTCTAACGAGTCATGCACCAGTTTGAAATTAACTCATGTGATGACTTAACATATGCTTTTCCAAATATATTGTTAATACCCATAAAAGAGTTCATTTATAAATATTTTGAAGAAACATTAACAAGATAAAGATAACAAGAATATGCACAACATTTCCTTCCAAAATATAACAAATTATTAATTATAAACCACCAATATCATACATCGTGCAAAATGATACTAAGATAATACAAGGTTTCACATAGGTTTACACATGAAAAAATAGGGGTTCATCACCTTGCCTTTAAATTATCTTTATTGAGGTTACTAGTGTTGTTATCCTTTCCTTTTGAACTTGTAACCTGTAATTTTTTTTATTAAGGATAAAGGTTTTTTTCCTAGGACCCTACCCAGTTACATAGAGGCCATAACCCAGATATACAATACTAATAAAAAGATACCAAAACAAGAATGAAACAACCGTTCATTCAACAAGCAGCACAAATACAACAGAAAGACAACAAAATCTCAACATATTCACATCAGCAATATGACAAGGACCAAACAAATTTCAGGGAGCAAGAAGCCAAACCAAGCTACTTCATGATCTTTTAAAAGTTATTCTTGACATTGTCTAGCCCCTATAGACACCTAAATATGACTACACAATTTTAATACTAAAATTGCACTTTTTATCCTATTTTCTATCATTTCATTATAATTAGTGATTTCTCTCTAATTAGCTAACGTTCCCCTTCATTTTGGTCAATTAATGACACGTCATTAATTAACTAGACTTCCCCCATCCTAGATGCCAATTATCGACACTTCGTTAGTTATAATCCTCTTTTAATTAATTAACTATTAGTATTTAATTAATCATTTTAACCTTTTTATTTAATCAATAAACCTTTTTATTGGTTAAATCCCCCTTTTAAACCCTTCGAATTCTATTAATTTCCTTCTAAATCACCTCCAAATGGCTTTTCAAGCTTATCTTGGTCTATTAATTAATCCTAGTTGATTAACTAAACGACTCCCAACTCCCATGAGTTGTTAATCACTAATTAATCCCTTTAAATCAAATTTATCCCTTTCTAATTTTACTTTACCTTTATCCCACATTCACTAAGTTGCAAGATTCTCCCGAATGGGAAAGCTATATAAATAACATAGTACCTTTCTTCCAATCTTACACCTTTACAATATATGCATACGATAAGATCATTTCAACCTTTAAAATCTTATTGATTAAGCAACCATTTCTATCTTCTACTTACAAAGAGTAGTAAGAGAAGAACCATACATGGCCAAGACATATTGGTGAGATCTCTTCCTCTTTCGTGGAGATAGCTTCTTATGATCACTTGTAGCTACGTTCAGCTCAACAAAAGGAGTACCTACAATCTAAAACCCATCAAAAACATTAAAGGATGGTTTTCATTTCATTTTTTTATATTAGATGTGGTAGTTAAGCTTTTCCTTTTAATGGCTTTATCATTATGTTTATGTTATATTAGCTTTGTTATTGAGACTACTTTGCATTAGTTTCTATTGATTAGCTTAGCTTCTTTATCATGCATACATATGGCATGCCCACTAGGAAACCCCTTTATCTCACACGCATTATTTATTTTGGTTAAGTTTCTTTTACATACTAACCTTCTTTTTGAATATATTGACATGACTTGTGTTTCTAAGCATGTTTTGTTGAGTTTACATATGTTGAGTCTTTCTTTTAGGTATAAAGGAGGTGAAGTGTTGTCAAAATTGGATCTTTATAGGATAAATTAAAGCTTTCTCCATGTTTTCATATTTAGAGCTTTATTTTCATCATTCTACATGCTAGTTTTTTCATTTTTAAAAAAATATTAATTTTTTGAGCATGTATGTTAGTGTTTGATAGTGTTGAGTCATCTTTGCACATATTTAGGTGGGTTACTATAAAAATTGGATCTTGATAGGAAAAAATCAAGCTTTCTCCATGTTTTCATTTTTAGAGCATCATTGTTCATCATTCTACATGCTTGTTTTGTCAATTTGTTGAAATTATTAAGTTTTTGAGCATGTAGGTTAGTGTTTGATAGTGTTGAGTCTTCTTTTCACATATTAATGAGATGGGTTGCTGTCAAAATTGAATCTTGGTGAGAAAAAAATGATCTTTTTACAGATTTGGGGACTTTTGTTTTACAGGTTTTAGTAGAGGTTAAGTGCATACTCATGAGTATAAAAGCATATGCATAACCTATCTTCCAGAGGCCATAACTATTGCTCCCAAACTCAAAATTAAAATCCATTTTTTACGACAGAAAGGTCTTGAGGTGAACTATGCAATAAATACATAAATTTGAGATTTAAACTTACAGAAATTATAGGGTTTTCCTTTATTATAAAACTAGTCATTTTCTTTACATGTTAGATTCATTTTAATTTGATCAACACCACATATGCTCTTCTCTTGCGCTTTCGAGTGACATTGAAAATCATAAATGGATATGATTATGGATATTACTATAACATTATGGTTATCATTTGTTTAGAAATGTGTTAGCATTTTAAATATTTGTTGGAAATCTCTTTTTTGTTATAAATTCATTGAGACCATGTATGCTTTTCTCTTGCGCTTTTGAGTGATCTTGAGAATCAGAAAACATAAACGATTTTGGATGCTTTTCTAAAATTTTGATTATCATTTGGAAATATGGCTAACACTTGATATTTTGATAGTTTTCATGGGAAAACTAATCATTTGAGTTGTTATTTAAAAATTAGTTTCTAACACTTAAATGTTTTGATTACACTTGTTTTTCCATTTTATTAAGTTAGATCAAGTGTCATGTATGCTCTTCTCTTGCACTTTTGAGTGATCTTGATAATCAAAAATGAATTTTATCTTCATTTCTAACATTTTTGTTTACTTGGAAAATTCGTCATTTAAGTTGTTTAAAGAATCAATCTTTCAATGCACTTAATTGTCATTCATTAAATTTTACGTGTTTCTAATAGTTGGATCAAACACCACGCATGCTCTTCTCTTGCACCTTCGAGTGATCTTGAGAATTAAAAGTGACCTCGATCCTCTTTCTAAAACATTATTGTTTGTATGGAAAAATACTAATTTTTTAAGTGTATGACCTTTTGCTTATCAAAGAATAGAATAGAAACAAATATTAACTATATTGTTTGCAGGTTGTCAAGGGTGTTCAAAAACATATTAATATCTAAAGATAAAAAACACACCATTCTCTCACACTATATTTATAGGATTGGATAAGGGCTTAAACCCGTCTGCTTTAAAATGTGGGAAGTGCCTTAACATAAGCCATAAAACTCATTATGAGGATTACCACAGGAACCCCAAAATAGTCAACACATTGAGGGAACTGGTTGACGAAATGGGAAATTCCCCACTACCTACTTAATTAGAAATTCCCTTGAGGAGTGATAAATGTTGTATGTATGAGGTCTCGTTCATTGAATTGATTGTGGGGTAATGGTCCTTTGTCTAAGATTTATTCTAGAAAAGCATACCTCTCTTAGACAAGTTATTGGCGAGTGTTGAGAACAAAATCCTAGGGAGCTATTTGGCATTGGGGCCAACTTGACCATTATCCAATCATGTTTCAAAGAGCCTATACAGAGAAAAGACTTCCTCAGTGTCAAAACATTGTTTGTCGAACAAGGAAAGAATATAGTGAATTTTACACCATGTATCTTTCATTATGAATCGTACAACACAAAACTTTGTCCTAGTTTTTACCTTGTTATCAAACAAGGAGAAACTCTCCCAAAGTTACACTGTGTATTTTTCATCACCAATCATAAAAATTCCCTTGCTCTCTTTTTGGTATTATTGGTCAAAATAAATCAACTTGAAGTGTTGCCAAAATTTTGTCCACCACTTTTGTACCCACTTACATCCATTCATATTTTCAATCTTGATGTAAGTGTTGAAAGTGTGTAGGTACGTCTTCAAAAAAAATAGTCTGTCTTGAAATTCATATTGAGATTTCTCTTTGTAGAAGTTATATTGCCTTGATCTTACTTTGCATCGTTACGATGCTTGCATTTTGGCAACCCCTTTTTGATACTTACATCTTGTTTTCTTAAACTTGATATAAGTGTCCAAATTGTATTGTTACATTGTTCGCATTATGTCGACCCATTGTTATACTTAGACACTATTTTTATTCGAACTTGATTTAAGTGTTGAAGGTGTTGTTGTTACACTGCTTGCATTATGTCAATCCCTTTTTGATACTTACATCTTGTTTTCTTAAACTTGATTTAAGTATCCAAGTTGTATTATTACGCTTCTCACATGTGTATTCTCCATTTTCAGGACTTAAACCTTTCTTGTATTAAACTTGTTTTAAGTGTATGCCTTGCGTTGTTATGCTGTCGAAATCACTTCAACCACTTTTTAATACTTAAATCTTATTTTTTTTAAACATTATTTAAAAATTGAAATTGTGTTGTTATCTTATCAAAAGCAATTTTTGAGACAAAATTCAGACATAGGGAATAGTTTCCTTTGCATTCATTCCTTTGTTCAGGACTTGCTAGATTTTCCTTGGTGACTTTCGTCATACATTCTGTACCCTTGGAAAATTCATTGTGACACTTCATGTTTTTACGCTATTGGATTTTTCCTAGATTTATTGTGACACTTGTGTGCATTTTCTAAATCTTAGCAAAATGTTTCTCATCATGCCTCATGTTACCAGAATGTCTCATATAAGGATGGGATTAAATCCTTTCTTCCATACCAATTTTGACCCATTGGTATAATAATACACATTAATTAACTATAGTGGAGATGAGGGGACAACTCCTCTGGATAACTTTGAGTATGACCTTCCTCGGATAGACAACTTCATTTTCTAAAATAGATATCAAGTTTTAGCATGAGTTGCAGACTTAGGGGCTAGATAACCACTTGAATTTGATCCTAATATTCTTACAAACATGATTCATGGAAGAGAAGAGACAGATCCTCCATTTCATTATGTTGAGGACATATTAAACCTTGGTAATGCTTCTACTTTTGGCCAAGGAAATAATGAAGAAGAGGAAGAGGATCTTAAAAACATAAATGGCTATCACATACCACTCATTCGAATCAATCATGAATCTAGAACTGAGGGTGAAGATCATGAACAACACCCTCCACATGAACCTCAACTGAAATCCCAAAATGATACGGTTACCATGCAACGACAATTACAAACCCTTAGTCGTCAATTGGTAAAATTAGTTTCCCATGTCCACTGAGACATAGGAAGAGCTACATGTACTGAGAAACCTAAGGTCACTTATACTAAGTGTTACACTGAAAATTGTGGTAATGAAAAATCAAATTTTAACCGCATATACATACATGTCAATCCATGAAAATTTACCTTACTAATATCAGTTTGAAGAGTTGTGTCCATACCCTTTCAATCGAAAAATGTTGCATACGCCCTTTCCACCTAGTTTTGATTGCACTAAATTTGATAAATATAGAGGTAAAGGTGATCCTCATGATCACATCAAATATTTCTTCATGGCTTACCAGGAAGTTGTATGTAGCAATAATTATATTATCCTTTTGTTCCCACAGAGTCTTGGAGGCTAGGCACTTGAATGGTTTCTTCATATTCCCAAAGGGTCTGTTTTCACGTTTGTCAAATTAGCTGAGAATTTTTTCTAGCACTTTTCATTCAGCATGGAAAGTGATATCACTATGATAGACCTTTGTAACTCCAAACAATGCAATAATGAAAACTTTGTTCTTTTCTTACAATGATGGAGAGGGTTAGCTAGTCTCTTCCCTTGCTCTATTATAGAGAGAAAACTTGTCAGTATCTTTGTACCTAAATTGCATCCATAGATAGACTTTCACTTGCAAATACATTACAAGCACTTTTGAAGAATTTATTGAGAAAGGAAGCCATATTGAGAAGGATTTACTTGTTAAAGGGACCTTGAAACCCTTTCAAAGAGACAACCATGAATCCAAACCTATGGAGAAACCCAAATTCTTCAACAAAAATTATAACGTCGTAGGTGACGGAATAACTAATTCTAAACGTATCCAAGTGGTCCAAAACAATCCTCCTTTGAAACTTTCCAAAGGACCGATCAAACATGACATTAAACATCGATATTTTACTCCACTTACATATTCTTTATTATCAATCTTGAAACGGTCTGATTCGATCAACATGGTTAAATTCCCTAATACTACACCCTTTCCCAATGATGCACAAAAACCATCGTGGTACAAAGATTATGAATATTTTGAATATCATCGCGTCAAATGCCATGTCACATATCAATTCTTGAAATTGAAACACTTCATTCAGGACCTTATAGATAATGGAAATGTTGAGATGGATTCGCTATAACCCACCAAAACTTCTATAAAACAATTGTGAATGTATAAAGAGTGATTTTGTAAGCATAAACATATGGAACAGAAGCCAGATTGAGGTCCTTCCTCTCAAAGTATAAATTCCAATCATGTTATTGTTAGAAATACCAATCCTTTTGACTCCCTCATTGGTTGTGTTTATCCTAATATTGAGTGTGTAAATACCATGAAGATCAAAACACATGAGTGTTTTGTGGCAACACGACATGCTCGCCTTATCATTTTAGAACCTTTTTTGCCTACCCCTTCGGATAGTTTTTATGATCTCCTCGAGAAACTTGAGAAGGCTACTACCAAGATTTCTATCTTGGATTTTCTCAATATATTTAATGTTCATAAAGATATCTTTTATAAAAAAAATTAGGGGTCAGGAGTTTCCACATACATTGATGCATCATGCTTCTAACACTTGGTTGCATAATTTTCTCTATCTGAACAACTTACCTTTAGCCAACATGAGATTCCAATGGATGACCATACACATAATATCCCTTTGTATATTGAACTGATCGTTACTTGCAAAAAGATCAAAAGGGTGCTTGTGGATAACGGATAAGGCCTTAACATATGTATGTTGAAGCTCATCAAACAACTGGGATGCATTGATAGATAATTAGAGCTTAATGTAATCACCATTAAGGCCTACAATAAGATAGAGTGGCAGTCAATGGGAAAAATTACCTTACTCATGTCTTGGACTTAGAACTACCCTATAATATTATCCTCGATCACCCATGGATTCATGAAATGTAGGTCAATCACTCAACTTTCCACCAGTGTATCAAAATTTGTCATGAAGGAAAAACACTCGCCATTATTGGATACCCACAACCCTTTGTACATTTGCAGAGCCTTATCTAGATATTTCCCCACAATATATGAATATCCTTCTACTGAAATAGCTTTCAAGATTCAATCGGAGGCCCTCGCCTCTCGCATTGATATTGATACATTACACCTGCATGAAAGTGGTGCCTCCACATTCATATTCCCATTTGCTGCATGGGAGATGAAATTCCTTCCTACCAGTTACGGGGAATACAATTTCCAATAGCACCTCCTCATTTCAAATCTTCCCCTATTACCTAAAACACTTGGTAGGCCTAACTATCAACTGCAATGACCTCAATAACATTACATTATTGACACCTTCATTCCTGATAGCCTCTTAGCAGATGATAAAATGCATAACACTTATGTATCCCAATCCACTGATGAAACGATTCCCTCATGGTATCAATCCCTAGACTATGTTGTCCCTAATAAGATGATGTATCCTATGGGGTACCAAGGATATATGTGTGGCATAAATGAACAAGGTGTGCGTGAACCTCTTCCAGTGAATGAGAAAATGGATAGATAAAGAGTTGATATTTGGTCTTACGGGTCTCATCCTATAGATGTTGACGCTGCCTCCTCTGAGCACAAGGATAGCTCTTCATATTATGATAGCGAAATAAATTCCCATTGTATCCTTTATGAGGACCTTATTTCCACCAACCTATTCTCCGACATGGCTATTTTAATTTTTTCCCCTTCCACTCCTGAATTCTACCTTATTCACCCTCCTCTTGTTAACTGGGACCAACTACTACACATACCAATTGATTTCTTTTAGAATGATGAAGCAATTGGTGAATTCATGGGTTTGTGTAGTGAAATTCTTATCGATGACCACAAGAAGGGATTCTCTATCAAACTTGATGCAAACACATATTTTAGGAAGGAGGTTGAGTTTTTTGGTCAGTAAAAGTAAAAAGAGAACGACGGAAAAATATCTTCTCAAATGCCTCGTCAAAATAAAAGATCCAAATCCCATGGTGAAAACCTCTTTGAGGCACTTACGGACAAAGAATAGGAAAAAAAAGGATATAAAAAGTGACCATCTTATGGGTGAAAATATTGTTGAGACGCCCTTAGAGAAAGAACTCAATCTCCCCTTTTATCCTACGCGTATGGAGGATGGATCTAAACTACTTGTGGAAGAGACTATTGATATTAACATTGGTACAAAAGATGAGCCTAGAATGGTCAAACTTGGGGCTTCTCTTTCAGCGCATGAACAAAAACTTTTTCTATGATCCTTCGATAATTTTTGGATGTATTTTCTTGGTCATATGCTAGCATGTCATGCTTAGATCCTTCTTTAGTAGTGCATAACTTGGTTGTGCATGAATATACAAAGCCAATCAAATAGAAAATATGTAAAATACATCCTCGGGTGGCTCTTTTGGTCAAAGAAGGGATAGAAAATTTATTAGCAGTAGGATTCATCAAGCCCATAGACTACTCCGAGTGGATTTCCAGTGTAGTTCCTGTTCATAAAAAGAATATTGGTATAAGAATTTGCACATATTTCAAGGACATCAAAAAATCATGTCCTAAAGATGACTTTACTCTTCCAAACATTGACATGATTGTCGATTCTACTATAGGCCATGAAATGTTATCCCTCATGGATGGATTCTCAGGTTATAATCAAATGAATATTGTGAAAGAGGACTAACAAAAAACTACCTTTACTACTCCTTGGGGTACCTTTTATTATCAGGTCATGCCTTTTAGCCTTAAGAATACAAGGACTATATGTTAGAGAGCTATAATTGTCATATTTCATAACATGTTACATGACATTGTAGAGGATTATGTTGATGACATCCTCGGAAAATCAAAAACTAGAGAAGAACACTCGACGATCCTTCATCACATTTTTGAATGGCTTCAGGATTATAAGGTCTGCTTGAATTCTAAGAAGTGTGTTTTTGGAGTTATCTCAAGGAAACTATTGGTCATTGTGTCTTAGAGTTAAATTGAAGTTGATCTTGCAAAATTCACTACTATTAATAAGATGCCTCCTCCTAAGAACCTCAAGAAGCTGTGCAGTTTACAAGGGAAAATCCAAGCCATTTAAAGATTCATCTCACAACTTGCATACAAGTCATTCCTTCACCCATCTACTCAATAAAGATGTGGATTTTAACTGGGGTCCAAATTTCCAACAAGCCTTTTCTTTCCTCAAATAATATTTGGAAAATCCACCTATTATTGTACCACCTACCCTAAGTGAACCTTTAATTCTATACATATTTGTTAATCAATTTGATATAGGCATGATCTTGGCACAGTAGGATGCCCAACACAAAGAAAGAGTTGTCTATTATATCAATCACACTTTAATTGCATGTGAGCTTAATTACCCACAGATTGAAAAAGCATGTTTTGATCTGGTCTTTGTTAGAGTAGGTATTTACCTTAGCTCATGTTCACCTAGGTACTTTATTTACCTTTATTGTATATATCCTCACCCACTTATGTGTGTGGATATTTCTTGTATCTTATTTAGATATTAGGAGATATTATCTAGTCGTTAGATATAGTTCTTTCCTTGATCTATGGTATTGACTAGATCCTTGATGTCTAGTTCTCTCCTAAATCTATGGTCTTGACTAGTTCTTTCCTTGATTCATGGCTTGATCTACGATCTTGACTAGTTCTTAGATTGTTATTCCTTTCCTATTTAAGCAAGGCCCATTCTCAATGTATTGCATTGAGTTCCATAATAATATATGATATTGTTGCTTATTTGTTTGCAAAGGTTTATGTAAAGTTATTTTGCTGAATTACTTTCATCTTATTGATCATGATGTTTGATTAGCATCTGTGTTCTTGGCTTGGTACGATCTGACTATCGTTCCTTTCATGGTATCAGAGCAGGAGATTGTTGTTGACATCCATCTGTAAGTTTTATTTTGCAAATAAAATCTTTGTATATTCATATATTTGGGATTTGGTTGTATTTTGTTTATGCATGCATTTTTATGCCAAACAGAGGCTTCCATTAGATCCAGAAGGTTTGCAAACCCTAAGATCGACTATAAACTCGGCCATTTCTGGAGGTTATCATTTTTGGGGTTTTTTGTGAAATACACAGGTTTGCCTCAGGATTCACGCCACAAGCTCAAGAAACGAAGGAAACCTTTTTTGGGTTTTTTGGATTTCAAAAGATCTATATTGGGTTTTTGTCTGGTATGGTAGATCATTTTCAAGTTGTGTGCAGGAGAATTTTAGATCTTTCCTTTTTTGGCAGGGGTCCGCAGATGCTATACACGTTTTTTACTATTTCGGGCAAATCCGCAGGTTGCTATTTTCGATGAACAAAGGTCACTGTCTACACAGTAAAAAAAAATCTTGTAAAAAGGAAAGATTATTGTAGTTTCCACTAAAACAAAATAAATTATTGTTGCATTTTCAGTGAATAATTTATTTTGTTTTAGTGGCAACTACAATAACAGAGCAAAATAGTAAAAAGCTTGTAACTTTTGATCGGTAACTCGGTTCTGAGTGTTGTTTTTTGCAAAAGTTCTTGATTTTTCATGTTCTTTCCATTAGAGTTATTTATTTTTAGAATTTCACTATAATTACAAAGTTCCAAATATGGAGGAGTGTTGTAATCAATTATGGACGCAATTTCGGCTAAGCCCAATGTCCTAAACTTTTGGGAGTTGCAGTTTGTACCTATCATGGATTCTGAGAATGATATGCTTTTCTCTTAAGTGTGTGGACTTCAAGAGGATATTTTAAAATTTGTGGAAGAAAATAGAACATTCAAGAAGTGAAATTCTCTTCTATAATCACTCATTCATGATAAGGATACAATAATGCACTCCCTGTAGAACAAACTTGCTAGCCTATAACATCACCATCATATTGTGGACAACCACAACCATGCTCCTAGTCCACTTCCAGCTATTGCTCCTGAACCCATTGACATTTATATGTCAGTCTTTGAGTCTATTCCTACTCTTGATGCTCATACACCTATGAAGCTTTTTACTACATGCTCTTCCACATCTGTGCCTATTACAATACCACATGTTGTGTATCCTATTTCTACTCAGCTGCATGGATTTTTTGAGAAGCATACTACTGCATTTATTTATTGCATGCTTCGGTCTATGGGTCTCACTAGCGGAGTCATTGGCAGACATTCACATGGTATTATTTCCTCTATTCCACATGTTAAGTGGAATTCTCGTCATGACATTGGTTTTCAAGTAGATACTTCATTGGGATCACACATTGACAAAGCTCCTTTTTTGTTCATTCAACTCTTTCTGAGGATCTTGAGCAACACATGAGTTTTGCACCTTCACTCAGGATTGAGAAACTTGATATTTCAACTGTCAAACAGGATCAACCTGACACACATTCTGATGTTCTTTTACATGCACCCATTGTGCATTTTACACCAAGTCATATGCAGGCATCTTCTTCATCCATCCATGTTGATTTGGGGTGGATATCTGATCACTCGTGGAGGCAACATAGGCATTCATTGAGAGGACTCTATAGGTGTGGCTCCTCCACCATTCGGTCTCTTACTCCACTTTCTATACCTTCTGCATTGTGATGCTTCTTGGTTTTAGCATTTTTATTTAGCAGTTGTAGTGTATCTCTCTTGTTTGTTGAGAGATTTTGTATCTGTATTTTCGACACTTTTGGCATGTTGATAGTCTCTCTTATGGGGAAGCTATTCTAGTGGATCCCAGAGTTAGTTTGTCAGTGTTCGAGTAGTTTTTTTGATAACTCATACAGATTTGTAGTGCCACTCCACCCATTCAGCAGTATGGGAGGGTGTGGTGTTGATCCTGCTTCTTCGGGTTTTGTATCCTTGCCTTGTTACCTTGGCTTTTCTTGGATCATGACACTCTGGATTTTGTTTCCTTGCCTTGTTGCTTTGGTTATTTTTCTTGGATCGTGGCACACCTATTTGCAACACTTGATCGAATTATGTTTAGTATATTTTTTACACTTTCGCCATCACTCCATTGACAGTCTCCTTGTATGGAGCTTCTCTAGTGGAGCCCAATGTCAATTATTTTTTAGTTTTGTGATTGAGCAGTGGATTTAGACCACAGTGCACACCAAACTTCTTCAACATTGTACGAGTGTTTTGACCTGAGCTTCTTGGGATGCCTTGGAGTGGGTCTTTACTCTCTTTACTTTTTTGTTATTGGTTTTGGGTACCTTGCGGTGTCCCTTTTTTCCTAGTTATTGTACATGAGGTACCTCATCAAGCCTAGTTGTCGGGACTCATACTGTGGACATACCACTTCTATTTTTACCCTAGCTTCACTTGAGGGGGGGTGTTAGAGTAGGTATTTGACCTTAGCTCATGTTCACCTAGGTACTTTATTTACCTTTATTATGTTTATCCTCACCCACTTATGTGTGTGAATATTTATTTATCTTATTTAGATATTAGGAGATATTATCTAGTTGTTAGGTATAGTTCTTTCCTTGATCTATGGTATTGACTAGATCCTTGATGTCTAGTTCTCCTCCTAAATCTATGGTCTTGACTAGTTATTTCCTTGATTCATGGCTTGATCTATGATCTTGACTGGTTCTTAGATTTTTATTCCTTCCTATTAAGTAAGGTCCATTCTCAATGTATTACATTGAGTTCCATAATAATATATGATATGTGTTGTTTATTTGTTTGCAAATGTTTATGTAAAGTTATTCTACTGAATTACTTTCATCTTAATCATCGTGGTGTTTGATTGACATCTGTGTTCTTGGCTTGGTATGATCTGGCTATCGTTCCTTTCAGTCTTCTCCTTTCAAAAACTTTGTCATTACCTTTTAAACGACCATACCAAAACTAATATCTCAAGTTGACCCTCTCAAATACCTCTTGTCAAAACCGGCACTTAAAAGGAAGGATGGCCAACTCGATTATTATGTTGAGCGAGTAGTTTGACATTGAATAGTAAATCAAAAAATAGTGATGAAAAAAGGACAAGTGCTTCAAGTAACTAGCTAAGCACCCTGTAGGAATGAACCCTTAAGTCTGGATCTGTCAGATGCTTCTATTTTGTATATCAAAGACATATCAAACCTAGAGATTATACTTGATGGGTCAGTCAATTCAATGGCTTCACGGCCAGATTAATCCTTATTACTCCATAGGAAATATCCCCCCCCTAATCCCATGAGATTCCAAAAATTAGTTACCCCCCCCCCATGTACAACACAAATTGTCAAATATGAAGCTCCTCATTACAAGACTTAAATTCACTATCAAAGGAACCATCAAACAAGTTTGAGGTTATTGTGACTCCCAAACTTAAATCAAATAGGTGAAGGATGATAAAAGTCAAGATGAGAAGTGTAGCATATAAATGCATGGTGGGCCCCTAACAGATTATTTGTTTTTGATTTCATTTCACATCAATCCTTGTATGCAGAACTGAGCAAGTTCCTTAAGATCATTTAGGGTGTGGTGGTGATCCTGCTTCTTCGGGTTTTGTGTCCTTGCCTTGTTACCTTGGCTTTTCTTGGATCATGACACTCTGGATTTTGTTTCCTTGCCTTGTTGCTTTGGTTATTTTTCTTGGATCGTGGCACACCTATTTGCAACACTTGATCGAATTATGTTTAGTATATTTTTTACACTTTCGACATCACTCCATTGACAGTCTCCTTGTATGGAGCTTCTCTAGTGGAGCCCAGTGTCAATTATTTTTTAGTTTTGTGATTGAGCAGTGGATTCAGACCACAGTGCACACCAAACTTCTTCAACATTGTACGAGTGTTTTGACCCAAGCTTCTTGGGATGCCTTGGAGTGGGTCTGTACTCTCTTTACTTTTTTGTTATTGGTTTTGGGTACCTTGCAGTGTCCCTTTTTTCCTAGTTATTGTACATGAGTACCTCATCAAGCCTAGTTGTCGGGACTCATACTGTGGACATACCACTTCTATTTTTACCCCTAGCTTCACTTGAGGGGGGGTGTTAGAGTAGGTATTTACCTTAGCTCATGTTCACCTAGGTACTTTATTTACCTTTATTATGTTTATCCTCACCCACTTATGTGTGTGAATATTTATTTTATCTTATTTAGATATTAGGAGATATTATCTAGTTGTTAGGTATATTTCTTTCCTTGATCTATGGTATTGACTAGATCCTTGATGTCTAATTCTCTCCTAAATCTATGGTCTTGACTAGTTATTTCCTTGATTCATGGCTTGATCTATGATCTTGACTAGTTCTTATATTTTTATTCCTTTCCTATTTAAGCAAGGCCCATTCTCAATGTATTGTATTGAGTTCCATAATAATATATGATATTGTTGTTTATTTGTTTGCAAATGTTTATGTAAAGTTATTCTGCTGAATTACTTTCATTTTATTGATCGTGGTGTTTGATTGACATCTGTGTTCTTGGCTTGGTACGATCTGGCTATCGTTCCTTTTAGTCTTCTCCTTTCAAAAACTTTTTCATTACCTTTTAAACCACCATACCAAACTAATATCTCAAGTTGACCCTCTCAAATACCTCTTGTCAAAACCGACACTTAAAGGAAGGATGGCCAACTCGATTATTATGTTGAGCGAGTTTGACATTGAATATGTAAATCAAAAAATAGTGAAAGGACAAGTGCTTTCTAAGTAACTAGCTGAAGCACCCCTTGTAGGAATAGAACCCTTAAATCTGGATCTGTCAGATGCTTCTATTTTGTATATCAAAGAATCATCAACCTAGAAGATATACTTTGATGGGTCATTCACATTCAATGGCTCAAGAGCAGAATTAATCCTTATTACTCCCATAGGAAATATTATCCCATGAGATTTCAAAATTAGCTTCCCATGTACAAACAACATTGTCGAATATGAAGCTCTCATTACAAGACTTAAATTCACTATCAAATGGAACATCAAACAAGTTGAGGTTATTGGTGACTCCCAACTTATAATCAAATAGGTGAAGGATGAATACAAAGTCAAAGATGAGAAGCTTATCCCTTATAAATGCATGGTGGGCCCCCTAAAAGATTATTTTGTTTTGATTTCCTTTCATCAAGTTCCATGTATGCAGAACTGATCAGTTCCTTATAGATCATTTAACGGTGTTGGCCAATGACATGTTAGAATCATGTTTGGTATGTGAAGTTGTTGGTCCCTTTCCCCCCCCATTACGTTGACATCTATAATTACCTAGAGGATGGTACTTTCCCACCCGACCTCTCCCATTCCAAAAAATGAACCCTTACCCAAGGAATCACTCATCATACCCTACATGGGGGCACTCTCTATCATCAAGGTTACAATGGGAGACTGTTACGTTGCCTTAACTCTTAAGAGTCTATTCAATCAATCAAAGAGGTGCATGAAGGAATTTGTGGGGCTCATACTAGTGGAATGGTTCTTGCGAAGAAACTCCTACGAGTGGGATACTACTGGTCTACTATGGAAATAGATTGTTGCCAGTGTTTTAAGAAATGAATCTTATGCCAGAAGCATGGTAATTTAATCCATACACCATCTCAATCATTAAAACCTATCATAATGCCATGGTCAGTTTCTAAATGGGGTCTCGATATTATATGAAAACTGACTCCCACTTCATCTGACGGCCACAAACACATTATCATTGCCACTGAGTATGTTACCAAATGGGTAGAGGTTGTTCCTCTCACTTATGTTACAAGTGTACATATTTCCAAGTTCATCTTAAACCACATCATATATCATTACGGCATTCACTCTGTCATTGTATCTAAAATGGTAATTCGTTCAAAAACAAGTAAGTGAAGGCTTTATGCCAACGCTTTAAAATTCACCAGAAGTGGTCTAACGCCTTATTACCCTCAATGTAATGGGAAATTTGATGCCACCAATAAAATGCTTATACATATTATGGATAAAATGGTTAGTAAAAATGGTTGTAATTGGCATCTCCAAATCCATCCTACCCTCAAGGCTTATCTTACTTCTATTCGCACACCTACATGTACAACCCTATATTCCCTTGTATTTGGTACTGAAGCCATTATACGCCTAGAGATTGAGCTCCCCTCTTTTAGAATCACCTTGTGAGACTATTTGGATAAATATGAGGATTATAAAGTCTCCAGACTAGCCGAGCTTGAACTCCTTGATGAAAATCACCTTCACGCCGTGGATCATCGTAAAGTGTATAAGAATCAAATCAATGCAAGCTACGATAAAATATCATCCCTCTTGAATTTGAGGTATGTGATCTTGTGCTTAAATAAAACTAGTTTAACACCACAAAAGAATGTGAAAAGAAAGGAAAACTTGAGCCTAACTGGTTAGGGCCATACATTGTGGTGGCTAAATTTTGTTTCGGGGCCTATAAACTTGCATATCTTAATGGTGAATAACTTTGGGAACCTGTGAATATCATACATCTCAAGAATTTCTATTCCTAAGCTTGGGAAAATTACAAAAAAACATTTAAAAAAAATTAAAAAACTGTGAAGAGAAATAAATTCATCCAAATGTGAAAACCACGCAACTATGGCACTTTGGACATGTCCTTTGGTAAAAACTAGTTTTCGACGCCATAAGAGGATTTCGTTTTCACAATCATCTCACACCTTTGGGCATGATCGATTATTGTTGAGTTAGTGTTTCGCATGTGTTTGGAATATTTTTGAGCATATCCTTCGTGGCCTTGATTCAGATGATCCTATTCTTGCACATACGTGTGGGATTTTCCCTTGTATATTCTCACCTCTTATTGGGGGCATCTTTGCATC
This sequence comes from Taxus chinensis, assembly GCA_019776745.2. Taxonomy (NCBI): domain Eukaryota; kingdom Viridiplantae; phylum Streptophyta; class Pinopsida; order Cupressales; family Taxaceae; genus Taxus; species Taxus chinensis. Next base: position 901,875,439 of record CM034147.1, read on the forward strand.
TTCATTTTCTTGTACAAAGTTTCAGAAAACTTTCAAAAAGCCTAAAAATTTCACAAAACCTTCAAAATCCAAAACATTAGTACAACCTTCAAAATCCAAAACATTAGTAAAACATCAAAATCCAAAATATTGGCAAAACATAAAAAATCCAAAAACATTAGTAAAACATCAAACATCCAAAAACATTGGCAAAACATCAAACTCCAAAAACATTAGTAAAACCTTCAAAATCCCAAAACATTAGTAAGCATCAAAACATCCTAAACATTCACATGACACAATGTCCTCAAACATTGAAAACTATCCTATAAAACATCTTGCTTTAGTGCTTGCGTGTTCTAGCACACGACATGTGGATCATCTTGATCTTCCTTCATTAACAAATTTGGTTTTCTTGCCATGTATGTCTTCCCTTGCATATATCATTTCTCAAGGCAGTTTCATAGTGCATGTTGCTTTTTCATAGGATGTATATGTCCTTCGTTTACTCCCCTTGCATGTATCCTTGCTTGGGGCAACATTTTAACCCTTGTTGTATAACTCGAACATTTGGGAACTGAAGGTGGATAACAAATACATTGGTACAACTTTCTTGAATGTTGTTTGTTTGAGTATGTTTGTTTGGGCTTGTTTGTTTGTTGGTATACTTTTTTATTTTCTCATACTACATTGCTTCTTGTATTTTGCTTTGAGTTAATCCTTTAGCAATGAACATAAATCAGTATTATGGCTCTTCATGTCATTTCACACTTTTGTTGTATTCTTCTATCAAATGAATGGTTACTTCTGAGCTATAAGGTTCATCAACTACGTTGTGATCTTCCCATTCTCCATGTATATTCTTGTTTTCATATTGACTAACTTTCTACCCCAATTCTTCCACCCTCCCTTGCTTCTTCCACTTATGGCATGAGATCCTACTCTAATTATTGATTCCAACAATGACCAACCAGGCCCATTTTGAATCACCCTTCTTGTTATGAATTATTCTTCAACAAAATCTGGGGCAATAGGGATCATTTTCATCCCCCACCCTCTCTTGTTTCTTCCACACATGGAAGCCCATGATTTCTTTTCTAATCAATCACTTTGAATAATGGCCTATCAAGCTCAGTTTGAATCTAAGTCACTTCATTATCTTCTTCTTCTTCTATTGTGATCTTCTCTTTCTTCTTTTCGAGTGTCAATCGACCTCTTCTATCACCCCATTGACACTCGAGGGGGAATCCTCCATTCTAATTTTTCTTTCACTCCTTTAAAATTTAATTGTCTATAATTATCTACTATCTTTGAAGTGGCATTGTTTGCGCTACACCACATTAAAGAGGGAAAATTGTAGAAACCTAAATATGACACATAGTTTTAATACTAAAATTACACTTCTTATCCTATTTTCTAATATTTTGTTATAATTAGTGATTTCCCTCTAACTAGCTAACATTCCCCTTCATTTCAGTCAATTAATGACACTTCATTAATTAACTAGGCTTACCCCCATCCTTTATGCCAATTAACAACGCTTTGTTAGTTATGATCCTTTTTTAAATAATTAACTATTATTAGTTAATTAAGGATTTTAACCTTCTATTTAATCAATAAACCTTCTTATTGGTTAAATCCCTACTAATTTCCTTCTAAATCGCCTCCAAATGGATTTTTAAGCTTATCTTGGTCTATTAATTAATCCTAGTTGATTAATTAAATCACTCCCAACTCCCATGATTTGTTAATCATTAATAAGTCTCTTCTAATCATATTTATATCTTTATAACTCTATTTTGCCTTTATCCCACATTCACTAGGTTGCAAGCTTCTCCCAAATTGAAAAGCTATATAAAGAACCTAGTACCTTCCTTCCCATCTTACACCTTTACAATATATGCATATGATAATAACATTTCAACTTGAAAAGCTTATTGATCAAGCAATCATTTCTATCTTCTACTTACAAAGAGTAGTAAGAGAAGAACCATGCATGGCCAATCCATATTGGTGAGATATCTTCCTCTTTCATGGAGATCCTTTGATCACTCGTAGCTACGTTCAGCTCAAAAATAGGAGTACCTACAATCTAAATCCCATCAAAAACATCAAAGGATGGTTTGCATTTCATGTTTTTTATATTAGATGCATTAGTTAAGCTTTTCCTTTGAATGGCTTTATCATGATGTTTATGTTAGATTAACTTTGTTATTGAGACTACTTGGTGTTAGTTTCTATTAATTATTTTAGCTTCTTTATCATGCATACAACCCCCTTTTGATTTCTTTGAGACTAGTCTCTTTCTTAATTTTCTCCTTCCCATTATTATCCTCAAGTTGGATGGTAATGAGGGAAAGATAATCAATGGTGCCCTTGAGAATGGAAATAACATCACAGTGTTTAGCCCTTATATTTTCCTATTCATTTTTTATCTTTATATCCCTCTTGTAAATGTCCTCCACCATCGTCTTTTCGATCTTACCTTCATCATTCTCTAACCTACAGACTTCAGTCTTGTCTTTGAGTTATTTTAACTCATTGCTAAGTTAAGTGATCTTGTCATTGTGGGAGTCAAGCTCAGCTCTAATACTCATATCATATGAAATGTTGGGGGTCAGATTTCTTCTTTAACATGGAAATAATAACAAGAATTGTCTCACCTTCACCATAGATAGGGGGAGGGAGAACAACATCTTCAGTAGAAGATTTAAGAACCTTGTTTTTAAGGAATTGTCTAAGGAATGATCACAAGGTCTCTTGCTAGAGGATGGGGCAGAGCTAGGAGGTGGGAACCTTGGAAGATGAGGGGGCAAAGGAAGGTGGGATGGAGGTGGGAAGAGTGGAAGAGGAGGGGGAAACAGAAGGAATACCATAGGAGGGAAGAGTGGAAGGTTGAGGGAAAAGGTAATGTTATTGATACTAGATGCGTTGGTTAAATATTATTATATAAGACTTTGATATGGAACTAGTTAGAGGTATGTATATAAAGAATGAATTAAATTAATTGATAACTAGAGTGATATGAAAATAAATCATTGTTGAGTTATTATGACATATAATACGAAATTATTATATTTAGTGCAATCAATACATTAAATGTACATTTAAGAAATAGTGAACTGAGTTATGATGAACTCTTGCTACTAATTAACTACATTTAATGATAACCTTATGGGATAGTAAAATTAAATCCCTATTGAGGAGAACTTATGGAAAAAGGTCTATAGGTTTTAACAATTACTTTTAATCAGGTCACGTACTCTCTCTGTTGTTGGGTAAGTGCACGAAGTTGGTGGACAATTCCGTGGACATAAAAACCTAAAATTTAGAAACCACGATCGCGGTTCCTGAATTTCAGTTTTGGCAATAACCAAACCTAAAACCGCAATCGTGAAACTCTGAGACAAAAAAAGAGTTCCGCGAGTCCTCATTTTCCCCATTTTTCATTTCAAACCGTGATTTCTCCTAGATGTTTTTCACTAGAGCTTTGAATACCACCTCAAAATTGCTCATTGTACTTCTGGATTACAATAGATTCAACCATGCCACCAAGACGAGGAGGTAAGCCCCCGATTTTAATCATTTTTTTTACATTTTAGGTTTTTTTTGCATTTTAGGTTTTTTTTGCATTTTCATGGGTTTTTTGAAATGTTTGTTTATGTATACAATTTTCTTGTTTTGTAAGTTGGTTGGAAAGCTTGAAATCGTGAAAACCATCAAAACATTCCTCAAAACCCTCTGAACATTCCTCAAAAGCCTCCTCCAAACATAGATCTACCTCCTGTGGCTCCTTTTCTCCCCACTGAACCAGCAGGAACACAAGATAATATCATTGGAAGAATCCGAGAAAATAAAATTGTCATTGAGAACCTTATTCAGACTATAAGATAAAATCATGCCACAAATATGTCCTACATGACTTTAGCCAACACATTGCAAACATTGATTGGTGACATCGACTCCACAACCAACCAAATACATAGATGGAATACCTTTAGAGGTGATTGTAGGTGGTGGTATACGGATAAATTATCCCATCCAGCCGTAAAAGACACAAAAAAATGAAAAATACCTCATTTGTGCATTATTTACTGACCCAAGAAACAATGCCCCCCCCCACAACTACTTGCAAATGGTTCCCAATCCATTGGTGCCACGATGACCGAATCAAAAATAATTTTTGGGACCGATGGTGGATGGTTTTTTATCATCCACCATGCAACAACAATGAGGTTCCTCTCTATTTTTTGAAGAAATTATATTGCGAGTTTTTGCTTAATGAGGTCCCGAATTATTTTGTCTTTTCTGACTTTTTTGGTCAAAGAGGTGGCTCTGCATAGAGTAAACCCGATGCATGCGTAGGTCAACCAAGGATCCCCCATGCCCCAAAACCCCCACTGCCTTTAGTTATCCCTCCTATAGTGAAGGAGGTTGTGAAGATTAACACTACATGCATTAAGGGAGCTCACTGACACTCTGACCCAACATAGTGACCAGATTGCATCTGGTGATGTTGGTGGAGGCACCAATTCTAGCGCACCACACCACTGCGGATCATGTGGTGCCATATGCACTGCGGGTGAGACATCATTTGCTGACCCATGATTTCTTTTCTATAGATGAGATGTTGGGGGATGTTTTTAGAAATGGTGCCACTAATATTAGTCTTTCACAGGTAAATTTCAAATAAATATAAATAACATATATATATATATATATATATATATATATATATATACAATAGTTTAATTCATGATTAAGATTTTAATATATATGTATTTGATTGTACGTCATGTACATACATATAAAAAACTAATTTTTTATTTTATTTTAAATAGCAAGAGCCGATGAAGGAAACATTCGGCGTCAACATGCTAGCTACTGCAGCTAGGCGTGTTTCAAACATAAGTTTCAAGTTGTACAAACTTACATTTTTTATTTCATTTGATTGCACTAGATTATTATGATAATGTTTCACGTGTATGTTGTACATATTAATATGTTTGTATTTTATACACAGGAGCCTAATGGGTCATCATCTGCTCTGGGAACTAAGGCTACTGCCACACCTCACATGAGTTTTACGTAGGTTAGTTTCTCTTTACACTTTGTTTCTAATTGTGGAAATTCATGTGGATTACATGCTTTGTACCTCTATTATGTGGTGCAGTCATGTAGATTTTAATATTGATTTGTACATATTTTTTGTATAGCTTATGACTACCAGAGAGACTCCTCCATATATGCAGACTATGGAGGCTGCTGTAGATACTACCATAGCATCTGCAGATCCACTAACTAAGGTACAATTTTTTAAATTTGTTAAATTTTGGAGGTTCATTATTTCTTATTACTTAAATCTACAATATCAAATTTTGTATGTATATGAAATATTTAATTTGAAAATTAATTATTTGTATATAGCTTACCCCTCGTGAGTCTACTGTTGTCCCTGCGATGCGTCAACGACAAATTGATAAGGATCATGACATTGCGGTAAGATTTCACATGCATTTTAACTAAATTGTACAAGTTTCTAAATTTTGAATGTATTTTTAAATTTTTGGTGTTAAAAACTTGTTGTTTATGAATGTGCAGGTTAGGTTGCAGACCTGCTTAGAGACACCTAGGACCACACAGATGAAATCTGTAGTGGCATCTCCCTCCAGTACATCCCCAAGTCATGGACATGCTACTTCTAGCAGGGCAAAGAGAGATAAGATGTTTCATAAGTAGATTCATAGTCCACCTGGATGTACATAGATATATATATATATATGGGCCATCTAGTCCTAGTGAACATGTTTCTTCATATAGTCCATTGTATATATATAGCCTTTTGCGACTGCATGTGGTCTTATATGTATGACACACTTAGGTCGAGATGTACACATGTTATGAACTTACATATTTTCAGAGACATGCGTCTGGAGCACACTTTGTTTGATTCTTATATATCAATGTGTTTTGGTTTTCATAACGATATTACTTCTATATGTATGATTCAATTTCATTGCATGTATGATATCCTTCTATGTATGTTTTCATAACCATTTATTAGTTCTAGATATGTATTTTTGATTTAAAATTTAAAAACCATGTCCCGGAGCACTACATGGTACAATTGTAAAGAAAACATATTCCATTAAGCAAAACCGTGCTAGGTGAACTACAAAAGGGAAATACGTAATTAATTTTTTTTCTTTTAAAGCTAACACTCATCTGTTGCATATCAACTAATGTGAACATTGATAGACATAAGAAAGGTAGATTTCATCTTGAACTTTATGAATATAATGTTACTTATGGTGCAACATTGCATGGTACAATTGTTAAGAAATTAAGAGAAGCATTTACATTGTTGTAGAGAAATTAAGGGAATCAATAGATGTACACACCTTATCTCTTTATAATTTGGTGTTATATGCCAATCAAATAAGAAGTTAAACATTCAATTTGATTATCGTTTAAAGTAGATTCACTTCTCTCTTTCATTTTCATTGTTTTTCTCTTTCTTCTTGGACTTACCATCCTGTCTTTCCTTTTATTTGCTTGTATGTATTCAAGACTTCTTTGTTTCTCCTTCTTATTTTTCCATTGTTCACTCTTTTTTCTCTTAACTTTTCTCTTGTTGCTTTGAATATCCTGTCATAAATATCTCCTCAAGCCTTTGTATTTCCTCATGTACAACAAGTATTCACTTTCTCCTTCACTTTCTTCATTTATTGATCACAGCCATTACATGCTTGCCTCAAACTGAATTTTGACCTTTTCTCACCACTTTCCTCTTGTTTCCCATTTCATATTGAATGAGTACCTATTTATTCTCTAATAATTTCATTTTGCACTTCCTTTCTCCTCTATTATTCTTCTTTCGTGATATGTTCTCCATTATGAGAATTCTTTTCTCTTCTTCATGTTTCATGTGCATGGAAATGATTTTCCTCTTATTCCTTCATAGGCTCTCACTTATTTGTTTCCTTCACTTCTTTTAGCATGTTTCATAAGTGATTTGATTGGCCACTTCACTCTCCTTCTAAAATTCCATCCAAATATGCAAACTTGAAGCTACTTGCCTTAGCATTTTATTGATAATCTTATTCATATGTTCACATTATCACCATACTATTAGAAACAATGAATAAATGCATTTCATTCCTTTAACATGACTTACCTTTACTCACCACTTTTCACTAGTTCTTGCTTCACTACCAATTATGGCTCATTTAATTCCAACTCCATTTAGTATTATTGACCTATATTCAAATACTTAATCCACTATTAGAATAACAAGGGAATACTTTATTCTTGTGAATATTCAAAGCATGATAATTAGGGTATTAGATACCCATTAAGGGATGAAAAGTATGTAAAAAGTTTCAAGGTAGCCAAGAGCATGACCATATTACAATGCAAACATAATGAGCATGTAAGCACATAGCTGGGGCAGCAGAGGATGGAGACAGATCACCACAACAATATAGCTCAAGAGAGAAAAGCAAGGATAGTGATGAAGAACCTAAAAGGACAGAGGCAAGTCCAAAGAGAACAAGAGAGATGGAAGGTAAATAAGTGACATTGAATGTTTTGAGTCCTAGGAAATGAATGGAGGCAAGGAGTGAGAATTCATGCCTCAAGATGTCGTGGCACCAAACTGACTGTGCCGACACGTCCGAGTGGCCAGGTGAACGCTAGAGGAGGTGGTGTTTTGGTGCGCAACAAGGTCGTTGCTTCCGAGCTACTTCTTTCGGGCGTAGTCCCTTAAGAGCCCTGAGACCAAAATATCGTTCAACTTCGACGGGTGACTACTCGGACTCTATGGCACCTAGAGGCATCTCGTTTAATCTAAAACCTCAACGTAAGGACCCTCTACAATAGCCTCTCTCAGTTTTTTCCTTCTCAGATTGGTGATCTCGTTGCCCTATTGTTTGTAAACACGTGAAATAGTGCAGTTTGAGCCATTTTAAGGTTGTAAAACGCTATATTTTACAAACGGTGGGTTGTGGCACCGAACTGAATGCACCGACACGTTTGGGTGGTTAGGTGAATGCTAGAGGAGGTGGTGTTTTAGTGCACGACAAGGTCGTTGCTCCTGGGCTACTTCGTTCAGGTGTAGTCCCTTAAGAGCCCTAATACCAAAATATCGTTCAACTTCGACGGGTGACTACTCAGACTCCGTGGCACCTAGAGAAATCTCGTCTGATCCAACACCTCAACGTATTTATATTGCCAGAATTATAATACAATTTCTACATATAACATTGATATTCTTTCATGCGACTCATGTCACACAATCTGGCTTTTAGAAAAAGAGTGGTATTCTGAAACTTATCATTATTTACATCACCAATAAATTCCTTAATAATAGCAGTTGTTAGACCAATATATCCACTTTGTAAAATATTAGCTTGATGTGGGTTAGTATCCCACCATTCTTTTATTATACCAACAAATCCATTAGCAATTGCTGAAGCTATGGCATGTGGATCTTTTCTATACATCTCTAATTGTGCATTACCCCAACCAATCATTCCATGCACCATTTCTTTTATCTCTTATGTGGAATGACATTCTACTTTATACCAGTTAGGCTAGAGTGTCTGTGTCCTTGCCATTCCTTGTAATGGTTCAGGCTTTGTATTAGATGATTCGCCAAGAATCATCCCTTCAGCTTCTTATGGCTTAATTTTTACCATACCAATAGATTTCTTATCATCTTTTGACTGAGAATGGAACAGAGGACTATACAGGGATAAAATATCTTTATGCTGGGAAGAAGTTCCAGCAAACTCAGAAACTTGTTTCCAAGATACAACTTTTGACCAATCAGATCCTTCTTCTTCAGATTTCGTGGTATTATCCAAGATCTGCTCTATTTGAGGTACTATGACTGGCAATGGACTGATTGCATCTTGGACAACATCCATTTTTTGACTGATTTCTACAGAACTTTCATGGATCTGACTTAGATTGGACTGTACAAGTTTATGTGTGGTTCCTAATTTGGAAGACACATCACTCTTAATACTTATAGTGTGTTCTACAAGGGGTTGAACAATATCTACAACATTTTGAGTTATGACCTGGGGAATATCTGTACAGGTAGACACAATAGCAGCAGTATTTTCTACATGCTTTTTTACTCTTTTTACAGTTAGACTAACATCATCAATCTATGAATTTAACAATTTTAAAGAACCAGATACATCTCCTTTTTTATTTAGCTCGATGGATTTTAGGGGTTTTTCCATTTCAGCTAGTATAGACTCCTATGACTGAAGTCTGTCACGGATATTTTTTACAGATTTATTTGTCCAGTTGAGCATTTTTTATGACTCAGATGGATCTATTTGTCTGTCCATAGACCTTTGATACCAGAAAATAGCTTTTTGGGTCTGTTCAGGAGACAAAACTTCTGTACTATCCAAGGATGGAAAAGAAAAAGAACTGGGAGATTCTTTAGACGCCATGCTAATGGTTGGACCATTAGATGGAACATATTTTTGCTTCATTAATTGTTCACAATCATTGCACCATAGATAATCAGTATTAGGATCATGCACTAGGCTATTATGACTGCACAAATACACCCATTCTTTTGCGGGCTTATTGGATGATGACTCACCGAGAGAAAAAATTGAACTTTCAGATCTTACAGAACTATTTCTAGGAAGACTAGACAAAGAACTTTTACTTCTAAAAGACAGAGTTACATTATTCTTGGATTCATTTACAACTGTGGTGTTTTCTAGCTTTGGCTGACTAGTTTGCAAAAACTTTTTGGACAATGTCCATTCCTTTGGTACCTTGATCTGTGACCATGAAATTAACTCTGGCTCAATCTTTTGACTTTCTACATTAACGTGACTCACCACGCTGCTGCCCTTGGAGATACCATGTTTTACAGCGGGGTACATGGCATTGACAAGACGATAGATTACCTTATAGTCCATATTGCTAACGGACAGGCACCATATTTCATATTGAGGCCAGTAATAGCAAGATGGAACTTAAGGACTTCTTTCAACAGATCATCTTTGGTCAGACTAACAGGATAGTTAGGATAGACCATAAAGGAAATAGGACCATTATGGAGACCAGTTTGTATTGCAGCTAATAATGAATCTTTAAAGTTATCAAATCTAAGATCCATTAAACAACAGAGAACGGAGGCATTTAAACCATGACAGAACAGAGGGGTTATTCCTATTTGTACACAACCTATATGGGCAAACTTATATGTACTTTTTTTCTTTAGAAATTTAATATCACTAGGATCTATCAAAGGGATATTGTATTCACAAGAGGAGGTTTGAGAAACTTGTATTACAAACTCATGGGTCTTAAAGGTAGTAGCAACTATCAAATGGAAAGTAGAAATCATAGCATAGACATGATCATATGAGATCTTTGGCAACTTCTAAGCAAGTAAAGGATCAGACTCTTCTTGAACATCAATAGCAGAATTTACAGGGAAGACTTCAAAAAGACTTACAAGATCTTGTTCGAGATCTTCATGAGAAAGATTATCACGACCTTCAGATGCCATTTTAGACTGTTACTAACAAGCAACTTTCCAGCACGACTTACGGTATCAGGCTTCAACCTAAACTACGCACAACCACGATGAATTACTTGTAGGAGCCTCGGCTCTTAGCCTGACTTACGGTGTATGAACTTGATTCATAGATGGAGCAAAAGATACGCAATAAAATTTTCAGAATAAAAACCAGAAACAATACTTGTAATATTTCATTAATATTTCAAGATCCTTTACAACTCTGTAGAACAAAATCAATCTCTCATACCACTTCAAAATCAAGCTCTATGCTATCTTACTGACTTCAAATATATAATATGAAGATCAAACATAAAGACAAACTTACAAACTCAAACTATAAGACTCCACTTGAGCTTCAATGATCTTCGGTATCTTGAATGAGTCTCGACATGCCTATTTATAGGGATGTGAGAGGCTTTTCACCGGATCAAAGAACTAACCTGGAAACCGGGAACCGGTTACCTAGGTGACCGAAAGATTCCTACTTTATCAAAAGTAGGGTGTTACACATGGGTACACACCACCCATGATAATGCCAACAACATTAAATAAAATATCTAAAATCTGGCAACCTGCAAATATTGGAGCCACTGGAATTCGACACTTTCTAGCCAAGACATCTTCAAAGGTGAATGCCTATCGGCGAACTAGCAATCATATCTAAAGTTGTGATATATGGAGACAATGGTTAAATATTAACAAAGTTAAAACTAAATGTAAGTAAGTAAACAAACAAACAATTGTTGTAGGGCATAAAACATAAAAAGATAATAAAAGAGGTTATATTATTGAGAAAATATATCAATATAAATTGTAGTCACGGATACCCTTTATATTATTTATTTTTTAAACTTATTTTTTATATAACATTAAAAATGAAAACAAGCGGATATATGAGGGTCCTTTAATAAACAATCTCCTAAGATTTCAGTGAAATTCAAACCATGTTAATCAATGTTTCCATTGTTGATTGTTTCCTTAAATGAAAGGTGAGATATTCTATTTTTTCTATAGTTAGATCCCATGTCATTTTAAAGGGTTGTTTTTGGTGACTAACAATCATCAAAGTCCATTGAGTATTTTTTTTATTTATCTATTTTCCAAATGCTATGTGTAATGGGCATGCAAAATAAATGTAACATTTATTTATAATACACCAAAACTAAATCGTTTGTTGCTAACAAGTGTCAATTATGAGAAAACAATTAAATTTTGAAAATTACAAAATATCCAAAGAAGATCAAAGAGTCCATTGTACAAGAAACGAAAAGAAAATCAATTGTTTAAAAAAAAATAGTTAGCTATAAGATTTGACATATTGATGTGTAATGTGCCTGAAAGTTACAATGATTTGGCCAATCCAAATCTAACTTTCCCTTTGTACCATCAAAACATATTTAGAAAAATACAGAAGTTGCATTCAATCCTTGCTACTTTGGAAATCAACGTAATATTCTATGACTTTAATTTTAATATTTGTTTAAATGATTCTTTCAAAATACATATAACATTATTTTATTTGACTTATAATTAAAAATAAATTAATCTCTATCATGAAAGTTACATGATGGAAAAATAACATGTATGGGATTATTATTTTGGCTTTGCAAAAGTCATGTCTTGTTGTTGATTGCTTCGTAAGTCCAAAATAATTATACAATTTTCTAAGTTTTTCATTTGTCTGACTTAAATGAATCAGTTATGTAAATTATTTTACAGAGTGACATGATTTTACTATCAGAAAGTCATTTATGAGGATTTAGGAATTCCAATTTAGGATTTGCTACATAGTTTACATATGGATTAAGAAAATTATAAACATGTTTTAAATCTACTTCTTTGAATGTCCCCAGGGTGAGAATAAATAACTAACACCAATAAACTCTATCTATCTGCTAGATCTACCCTCCTGTATGGTTGTGGATACATGGATAACCCTTATGGCGTTGAGCATCAACACATACCTACAAGCTTATCTCCACCATCCACCATTACAAAAGTAGTTAATGTTGGAACCCATACTCTGCCAAGGGACACCGACAGATATAATAAGCAAGATTGAATAAGTTAGAACTATTTACAAGCTTTATTTAAGGATTTATGAAGAAGATTCCACATAAGCTTCAAAAAATCTTTGTGCTAAGTGTTTGTTTGCATCAATAACATGATCCAAAATATTGAGTTATGCAACACCGTGCATAAACATAAAAATCACATAAATGAAGCTAAATTTCATTTTTGAAATTGTCACATTTTGAAAGAAATATTATGATTGAATATTTATTTGCATGTGCTCATTAACAAAGCTAATAACTATTTCCATTCCCTACTTAAGTTGTTTAAGTCTTTCTCCTGCAAATAAAACACATATCACCCTGGTAACACATTATTGAAAAAATACGGAAATTCAAATAAGAAGAGGTAGAAATACAATGACAGTGAGGACTATTCTCCCAAAAAAATGCACCACATAGATCAAACTGACCACCCTAACCATCATGTCATTCGCTGCCACGTGGCACGATGCTTCAAACTTAGTTTTTTGTGATTTTGGTTTGGTTGAAAAACATAGTGTGTTTTTCAACAACGAGCACAGAGACCTAATGTCACATGGCATGATACTTTGCACTTCATTTTTTTGTGATTTTGGTTTGGTTGAAAAACACACTATTGAAAAACAGACTTTATTTTTCAACAGCGAGCACAAAGACAAGGTTTTCGCTTCCGAGCTACTTCGTTCGGGTGTAGTCCCTTAAGAGCCCTGAGACCAAAATATCGTTCAACTTCGACGGGTGACTACTCGGACTCTGTGGCACCTAGAGATGTCTCGTCTAATCCAACACCTTGGCGTAGTGACCCTCTACAATATTCTCTCTCATTTTTTCCTTCCCAGATCGGTGCTCTCACTGCCCTATTGTTTGCAAACACGTGAAATAGTGTTGTTTGAGCCAGTGTAAAGTTGTCAAATGCTATATTTTGCAAATGGTGGGTCGTGGCACCAAACCAAATGTGCCTACACATCTGGGTGGCCAGGTGAATGCTAGAGGAGGTGTTTTTTGGTGTGCGACAAGGTCGTTGCTTCCGGGCTACTTCGTTCGGGCGTAGTCCCTTACGAGCCTTGAGACCAAAATATCGTTCAACTTCAACAGGTGACTACTCAGACACTGTGGCACCTAGAGATGTCTCGTCTGATCTAACACCTTGGCATAGGGACCCTCTACAATATCCTCTCTCAGTGTTTTCCTTCCCAGATCGGTGCTCTCGCTGCCCTATTATTTGCAAACGTGTGAAATAGTGCAGTTTGAGCCAGTGTAAGGTTATCAAACGCTATATTTTGTAAACGGTGGGCCGTGGCACTGAACCGATTACATCAACATGTCGAGGTGGCCAGTTGAATGCTAGAGGAGGTGTTCGTTTGAGTGTAGTCCCTTAAGAGCACTGAGACCAAAATATCGTTCAAATTCGACGGGTGACTACTCAGACTCCGTGGCACCTAGAGACATCCCGTCTAATCCAAAACCTCGGCATAGGGACCCTCTATAATTTCCTCTCTCAGTTTCTTCCTTCTCAAATCGGTGCTCTTTCTTCCCTATTGTTTGTAAACACGTGAAATAGTGCAATTTGAGCTAGTGTAAGGTTGTCAAACGCTATATTTTGCAAACGGTGGGTCGTGGCACCAAACTGAATACGCTGACATATCTGGGTGGCCAGGTGAATGCTAGAGGAGGTAGTGTTTTGGTGCACGATAAGGTTGTTGCTTCTGGGCTACTTCGTTCGGGCATAGTCCCTTAAGAGCCTTAAGACCAAAATATCGTTCAACTTCGATGGGTGACTACTCAGACTCTGTGGCACCTAGAGATGTCTCGTCTAATCCGACACCTAAGTGTAGGGACCCTCTACAATAACCTCTGTCAGTTCTTTCCTTCCCACATCGGTGCTTTCGTTGTCCTATTGTTTGCAAATGCACGAAATAGTGCAGTTTGAGCCAATGTAAGGTTGTCAAACGCTATATTTTACAAACGGTGGGTCGTGGCACCAAACCGACTGTGCTAACACATCTGGATGGCCAGGTGAATACTAGAGGAGGTGGTGTTTCGGTGCGTGACAAGGTCGTTGCTTCCGAGCTACTTCGTTCGAGCGTAGTCCCTTAAGAGCCCTAAGACCAAAATATCGTTCAACTTCGTCGGGTGACTACTCAGACTTCATGGCACCTAGAGATGTCTCATCTAATCTAACACCTCAGCATACGGACCCTTTATAATAGCCTCTCTTAGTTTTTTCCTTCCCAGATTGGTGCTCTCGTTGTCCTATTGTTTGCAAACGCGTGAAATAGTGCAATTTGAGCCAGTGTAAGGTTGTCAAACACTATATTTTGCAAATGGTGGGTCGTGGCACCAAACCGATTATGCTAACGCATAGGTATGGGCTTATAAACACTTGGGGAGGAGTTGTTTCGGTTCTCTAAGCACCAGGTGCTTCTGGGCTACCTCCTCCGGAGCCAAGAACCCCCTCCACGGGTACATAAATCATTGTTAATTGCTCCTTTTTTCTTATAAAACAATGAAAGCTTCTCTTAGCTTCAAGAATTTAAAATTCTCTACTAACAGTTCCCACCACGTGAAAGTGGAAGCTTTTATGGCACCACTAACCTGAACATAAAAGTGTTAGTCAAAGAAATTTAAGTTTCAAATCAAAACCATACTAGATATATACAAAATACACAAATTTAAAATAAAATGTATGAACTTAAATCTATCTAACTAACCAATTTATATATATCAAAGAAATTATATATACCATACATGAGCATTGTAAATTCATTCCAATGAACCATCGAGATCGGATCTACTCTGAATAGTGGACAAGATTGCTTCATGATCTGACTCTCAAACCTTCCAAAGAATCTTGTTATTAGGCCTTCCTCGATATCTATACAGCTGAATATTTGTCGCTAGAACTAGATGTGAATATAAGAGTATTTTCCTATGTGTCTCAAAGTCTTCAAACACCCAAACAGAGGATTTTTTTAATGGATACTATCGAAGCCAAGTTCCAGTAACTACCATTGACCCTGTAGGATACTCAATATCTTCGCCATCTATAATAGGAGAAGTCAACTTCTTTCTTTCCTCGATGCAACAACATAAGAAATAGTTTATGAAAGGAACGATAACCAGATCGTACCAAGCCAAGAACATAGATGTTAATCAAACACCACGATCAATAAGATGAAAGAAATTCACCAGAATAACTTTACATAAAACCTTTGCAAACAAATGAGAAACAATATCATATATTATTATGGAACTCAATGCAATACATTGAGAATGGGCCTTGCTTAAATAGGGAAGGAATAACAATCTAAAAACCAGTCAAGGTCATAGATCAAGTCATAAATCAAGGAAATAACTAGTCATCAAAGAACTAGTCAAGACCAGAGATTTAGGAGAGAACTAGACATCAAGGATCTAGTCAATACCATAGATCAAGGAAAGAATGAGTCAATACCATAGATTAAGGAAAGAACTATACCTAACAACTAGATAATATCTCCTAATATTTAAATAAGATAAAAGAAATATACACACACATAAGTGGGTGAGGATAAATACAATAAAGGTAAATAAAGTACCTAGGTGAACATGAGCTAAAGTAAATACCTACTCTAACAGTTTTTTCCTTCTTCATTGTTTTATGTTGCAATAACTGCAAACACATGTCCTACAAAAAAATAAAGGTTGAACAACTCAAATTTAAATTACATATTAAAATTTCAATGGACATAACTCAATACAAAAATAAAATAAATAACCATAAATACCTTGTCGCACAAAATCAAAATTTCGTCAAAGTCCTTGGATGTTGCAACTTCATCTGCAAAAACAAGTCGTAATGCTTGTGGAGGTTGATAAATAGGAAGCGGAGTTAGAGGCCTACAAATCCATCCATCCACCCATTTTTTTGAATCACACTCAGCAATGACAAATTCAATACAAGATGCACAAAAACATGTCAATGTTCTTGTCCATGCGGCCCACGAAGTAGCATTTGAGCTACAAAATGAGTGCATATCACTGGACCCAATGAGTGTCATACAATCCTCATAGTTAGCAATTTTTTGTTCCTCTATCAACCAAAAATATCTTCGAACTATGGAATTTTCTTGAGAACCTCGGGCCATGTTGTCAATACACCATTCCACTATGCTCTTTGCATCTTTTAATTTAGCGCCATCTTTGTACTTCAACTCTTCTCTTGCAAGAGCTCTTTTCACGCATGCCCCTGAACCGTCATGCTCTCATTTTCCATGTCCAGCCCCAGTGAAACTCCAAATATGTTGCACACCCATCTTGACGTGCATTCTGCTCATCTAATAAAACATTCGTACATTCTTAAACTGAGATGAGTAATTATCTGACCATATATAATGTTTTTTGAAGTGGATGTCCCTATCAGACAAGTTTCCATAAAATAACTGGAAACACCCTTGCACAAATTCAATAGAATGAGTACGATCATCACTGATATAAAAGTGGTACTCTCTTAAAAAAAATGATCATTCTTTGTACTGTCAGGAGAATGTAGAAATGCTATATGCACAAAAATGGCAATACTGAGATGTAATATTGCGATTGAATCTCCATTTGTGGTTGTAATGTGTAATTCTCTGCAAAATCAACCACTGAAACAATAGTACCAATAGGAAATGTGGCATTGCATATCTTGAACTGTTCATCCAACCATTCAGCTACAATGACTCCTTAATTACATCAATTTAAAAAAAAAAAAAACTCCTTCGTATCACATTGCATCTTAACACACTATATACTTACATAAACCATGCACGAAAAAAGTGTAGTTCATTAGGCCCCCAAGTATGATTACATCATAAATGTGTTAAAAGAGATAAATATACATGAAAAAAATCATAATACCAACCACATAAGTATGACTACATATATAGATTGAGAAACAATAAACCCTCATCTCAATGTCATCGTTACACTTTCCATTGTTGATTGTTTCCTTAAATGCAAGGTGAGATATTCTAATTTTTCTATAGTTAGATCCCATGTTATTTTAAAGGGTTGTTTTTGGTGACTAACAATCATCAAAATCTATTGAGTTATTTTTTATTAATCTATTTCCAAATGCTATGTGTAATGGGCATGCAAAACAAATGTAACATTTATTTATAATATATAGAAATTAAATTGTTTGTTGCTAACAAGTGTCAATTATGAGAAAATAATTAAATTTTGAAAATTACAAAATATCCAATTAGAGAAGATCAGAGAGTCCATTGTACAAAAAAATATAAGAAAATCAATTGTTTAAAAAAACAAATATAGTTGGATATAAGATTTGACATATTAATGTGTAATGTGTCTAAAAGCTACAATGATTTGGCCAATCCAAATCTAACTTTCCCTTTGTACCATCAAATAATATTTAGAAAAATTACAAAAGTTGTATTCAATCCTCGTTACTGTGGAAATCAACATAATATTCTATTAAATTTAACATTAATATTTGTTTAAATGTTTCTATCAAAATACCTATAACATTTTTTATTTGACTTATAATTAAGATTAAATTATTGTGTATCATGAAAGTTACATGATGAAAAAATAACATGTATGGGATGATTATTTTGGCTTTGTAAAAATTCATGCCATTGATGTTTATTGCTTTTCAAGTTCAAAAGAATTATACAAATTTTCTGAGCTTTTCATTTGTCTGACTTAAATGAATCAGTTTGTATAAATTGTTTTACAAGGTGACATATGATTTTACTATCATAAAGTCATTTGTGAGGATCTAGGAATTCCAAATTAGGATTTGTTGCATAGTTTACATATGGATTAAGAAAATTATAAACATATTTTAAATCTTCTTCTTTGAATGTCCATAGGGCGAGAACAAACAACCGACGCTAATAAATTATATCTATTTGTTCGATCTACCTTTCTGCATGGTTTTGGATACATGGATAACACCTATTGCGTTGAGCATCAATACATGCCTACAAGCTCATCTCCGTCATCCACCATTACAAACGTAGTTAATGTTGGAACCCATACTCTGCCAAGGGGACACCAACTGACATAATAAGCAAGATTGAATGAGTTATAATTAATTAAAAGATTTATTTAAGGATTTATTAAGAAGAATCCACATAAGCTTCAAAAAAAATCTTTGTACTAATCATTTATTTGCATCAATAATAAAATTCAAAATATTAACATGTGCAACACCACATAAACATAAAAATCACATAAATGAAGATAAATTTAATATTTGAAATTGTCACAATTTGAAATAAATCTTATCATTGAATATTTATTCACATGTGCTCATTAAAAAATCTAATAACAATTCCCTTTCCCTACTTCATTTGTTTAATTCTTTCTCCTGCAAAAAAAACACATCACCATGGTAACACATTATTGAAAAAATACGAAAATCCAAATAAGAAGGGGTAGAAATACATTGACTCCTCAATTACATCAAAATACTAAAAAAAACTCCTCCATATAACATTGTAGCTTAACACACTGTATACTTAGCGAAACCATGTATAAAAAAAGTGTAATTCATTAGGCCCCCAAGTATGACTACATCATAAACGCATTCAAGGAGACAACTATGCATAAAAAATAACATAATAATGACCACATAAGTTGACTACATCATTTGTAGATTGATAAAAAATAAACCCTCATCTCAATATCACCATTGCATTTTTCAAAGTGAGGGAAATAAAGCATCTCAACATACAAGAGGGTATATGTGTAAACACTTAAATTTGGTAACTTATCCTTTATAAATGAAAATTTTGGCTCTCTTTCCCTTGCTAAGACAAATGCTCAAATTCTAAGTCGAATCAAAACATCCATCTATCTCTCTCTTGACTTTCTCATCTCTGCACTTTGCTCTATCATTCATCCAAGAAAATATTAATTAACTAAAGCTTTCATTTATCTCTAGACATCACTCCCAAACCTTTGATTTTACATATGTCTTGGACCCTCTTATCTAATGACTCTCTAATTTGAATATCTTATATATGTCATTTCATCTTCCGAGGGTCAACCTTGGGATGACATTTCACTTACAAAATCCTATATAAGCAAGGCAATATCACTTCATAACTCACCTAATGCTTTCATAAACTCTTATGACAAATATCAATACAAAATCACTCAAATCTATCATAAATATTGATAGATTAATATTGTATTACATTGTTTTTATTGTTAGTTATGCCTTCGTTAGCATATTAGTTATTCTACCTACCATTGGTTACCTTCTCCTATAACTAATTCACATTGTATATATTGTGGAGATTTTTATTCTTTTGATAATAATTTAATCTTCTTTCTTTCGACTCTATCATTGGTATCAGAGCAGTGTGATCTGGAGGAGGATCTGGCATAGGTGACTTGCATGAGTTTGGAGCGACCTGCTACATGGAAATAAGACCTTCATTGGCAATTGGCGCTTAGAATACTTGCTGAGACTTGTGGTTGTTTGGTTTTGGCATGAAAAGTTATTATTATAGCGACCACCAACCATGCAGAGCTAGACGGCTTGTGTGGACGACTTGCTAACATGTGTTGGAAGTAGAGCAGTATGGAGCCATTTAAGCAGTCTACGATGACCTATTCTAAACATGTGGGTGGAAAAACAATTGTTTCGTGTCCATCATAGCGCATTGGAAAATTCTCTGGAAAACCATGGTTGTTTTATAAAAATCGTGGAGTAATTCTTGTGACCACAACTATCATTGTTGAATCATTTGAGCGTGATGTCTATAAGCAAATAAGATTTTTTTGTACCATAATTTTCTTCTGGCATCATCATTGGCGTAGAAAAAGTGTGGAGGATTTATACTAGAGTACTGCAAAAAAAACGTGGGGCGCATTATATGTGAAGAAAAGAACGGATAGAGAAAAGATTTTTTGTCCTTTACTGTGACCCTGTTAGCAATACCGAAGCACCTGCGTTGAAGGCATTTCTTGTGGAGTGCAATAGACATCATGTCTCCCCCCAAAATATTGCTATCTGATGTTCAGCTCTTGAAAGGGCCTAATTATGTTGCATGGAAGACAAAGATGCAAACCATTCTTATATTTTGAGATCTCTGGGAGATCATGACTGGCACAGTCCCTTGTCCCACCGACATAGATGGGAAAATGAAGTATGAAAAGGATGATACAAAAGCGTTGAAGTTGACCACTCTAAGAATTTCCGATGAGGTGCAACCACACATACGGAATACAGAAACATAAAAGGTGGCATGGGATACTCTCTCCACCATCTACGAAGCAAAAAAATTTAAATATATACTCCATCTCTAGTCAAAGCTTCATACCATGAGTATGAAAGAAGGTGAGAAAGTAGAGGAATTCTTACGTCATATGGCGGAGCTACGAGTAGATCTTGGCGCACATGGAGAAGTGGTGGAAAAGAAATTGTTTGTCCCTCTCACACTATGATCTCTTCCTTCTAATTTTAGGACATTCATCACCACATTAACCATCACAAAGAAGGAGGTGACCTTTACCAAACTGGGGATTTTTTTACAACAAGAAGAAGCCATTCAAACAGTGCATGAATACTTTGATGACAAAGCGTTGATCTCGAGGAAGAAGAAGAGTCAGAAGCCTCACAAGGGACAACAAGAGAGGCAAACACAATAGTAACCACAAAAGGAATAACATAAACAAAAGTCTCAAAAATCAAATCGATAGTGTCACATCTGCACCACAAATGCGCACGACACTGTGAACTGTAGGTACAATGGTCGCACACAATGTAATTCTAGAGACGAAAACACATCTGGCTGAAGTGATTCACAGAAATCCAAGTTGCGTCCTAGCAAAAAGAAGTAGAAAGGACATGTTGCAACCCAACAAGATGATGACTCAGAGGAAGATGTCCCAGAATCAACACATTGCATCGCACAAGAAGATGATTTGGGTCTAGTATCCTAAACATCGCAGCCATCAAAGAATGTTTGGTTGATAGACTTAGGTGCCAACAAGCATATAGCGGATGATAGAAATTTGTTTGATTCATTGAATGATCGATGCACTGGAGATTAGGTTCGTATTGCAAATAACAAGGAGTATGTTGTAGAAGGAATAGGCAATGTCACAATTCCGCTCACGACGAGAAGATCTATTCTCGCGAAGGTGCTCTATGTCCCTGGCTTGACCACAAATATCTTGTCTGTCTTTCAGCTATTAAATCACAAGATCAAGGTGGAGTTCATGGTTTAGAAAGGCATCAAATCATGTTTGATATCTCGAGAAGGTATGATACTTTCTAGAGATTTTTTGAAGGATCGTTTATTTTCATTAGATACAGTTTCATCCTCTGCAATGGCAATAACTACCTCCACAATGGAATCCACTACACTCTGGTATTATTGATGTGAACATCTTTCTGTCAACTCCCTCTATCAGCTCAGTTCAAAGAAGATGTTACATATTTCCATCTTTGGTCTTACACACCCCACAGCCCAGTCTGATCTTCATTGCTTAATCTTTATTGAATTTGGACACCAATGCTCAACCAGGATGCTTACGTTCAGGTGCCTCGACCTCTTTGTATCTTACTCGCCCCTTTTGGGCCTCTTTTATATTTTGGGCATCTTTTTTTCTTATGGGTCATCCTTTTAGCTGTCAATTATGAAATTAAAACAAGGGAATCATATAAATACAAAGCTATGTGACCATAATAAATGACCAAGCTCTAAGCATTTATTATCACCACCTAAGGTTGCATCCAAAGTCATTCTAAGAGCATTAAAGGCATCCATCTAGCACTCACTCAAGGGACAAAGGACTACATTTTCCACATACACGCATACGAGGGGAAGTTCATTTTTCCATACAAACGTCTATCTACATTTCTAAATCTAGTTATTGCTCGTTATCAAGTACATCTTGCACAAGAGCTTCCTAGAGCATGATTCTACATGCACACAAAACTACATGGAGTTTGATATGTAATACAACACTTGGTCATAAGTTCACTCTATCGGGGCCAGTCTAACTCCCTATTTGTATCTTTTTCTTTTTAGGATTTGATGTGTTTTGGGGTTTTACATGAGATCATTTATTTTGCAGGTTACAAACGAGTTTTGTGGACATAGTGTGACGTACAGGAGACTAACAGTGAAGGTTAACGAATATCTTGTAACACTAGAAAAATCATATATTGGGCATTTACGTAGTCACACGTGCCTATCAGAGCTCTCTAATGCCTAGGCACTCTAGCCCCTTCCCATGTGCCCTAGTACAACTTATTCCAATGGTTGCAGAATTTCCCGAGCGCGGTTACAATAGTATCTCCTCCTATTTCTTCAGTTTTCCATACCAACATACTGAATATAATCAAGTGCAAAATCAACTAAGTCTCCTATTACCTCTCTTGCACTTAGGGTTTTAATTTCCATTTTCTTATTGCTTGTGTTCAATTCGTGCTATAGCGTTTTATTTATCATATGTGACTCTGTAATATATAGGGTTTAATAATTTCACATTTTTTTAAATCACTTTTACATATGCTCCAAGTGGCTTTCATCATCCTTCCTTCCCTACCTTTTTCCCCACCTTCATGATCAAGGATATCTTGGTGGAAAACCATGTCAAGTTGACTCTTTGGTATGACTGATGGAGTCAACTAAGTTTTAGTAATGGTTTTAGGTTAAATTCCCCTATATATACACATACTTATTGTCATTTCAACTTCAAATAACTTAATCTTTCTTTGCATAAAAATTTTCCCTTAAAAATGGTTTTAGGGATTAGTGGAGCTTACACTTAGTGATCATAATTGACATATTGGGTCTTGGAGAAGAAATAATTTCAATAAAGCCAATAAATTATACATTAGTTTTTGGATTTCCCATCTTTTCTCTTCATAAGCCTTCTTTATATCCTTCTTGAGGCTCCCCTTAACAATCTCCTACAAGGTGCTACAAACAAAGGAATGGTGTTATTTTATGTATGACATATCCTAATATTAGTATCTCTATACATATATTCTTTTCGTTGTTTAGTTTGACTGGTTACTCTCATGTATAATGTATTTTGCATGGAACCTCAACGTCACATCACTTGTGTGTGTGTGTGTGTGTGGGTGTTATTTTATGTATGACATATCCTAATATTAGTATCTCTATACATATATTCTTTTCGTTGCATGTATAATGTATTTTGCATGGAACCTCAACGTCACATCACGTGTGTGTGTGTGTGTGTGTGTGTGTGTGTGTGTGTGTGTGTGTGTGTGTGTGTGAACGAAGAACCACAAAACAATAGAATGATCATAGTAAGCATGTAAGGAAAGAGCATGCAAGAGAGACAACCAATGCATGATCCCATGATCACACAATGGTGTGTGTGTGTGTGTGTGTGTGTGTGTGTGTGTGTGTGTGTGTGTGTGTGTGTGCGCGCGTGTGTGTGTGTGCGTGCATGCGCGTGTGCGTGTGTGCGTGCGCGTACGTGCGCGTGTGCGTGTGCGCGTGCGTGCGTGTGCGCGTGCGCGTGCGCATGCGTGTGCGTGTGCGCGTGTGTGCGCGTGTGCAAGAGAGGCAACCAATGCATGATCCCATGATCACACAATGGTGTGTGTGTGTGTGTGTGTGTGTGTGTGTGTGTGTGTGTGTGTGTGTGTGTGCGTGCGTGTGTGTGCGTGCGCGTGCGTGTGCGTGTGCGTGTGCGTGCGCGCGCGCGTGCGCGTGTGCGTGCGCGCGTGCGCGTGTGCGCGCGTCTGCGTGTGTGCGCGTGCGTGCGCGTGTGCGTGTGCGTGTGCGTGTGCGTGTGCGTGTGCGTGTGTGTGTGTGTGTGTGTGTGTGTGTGTGTGTGTGTGTGTGTGTGTGTGTGTGTGTGTGTGTGTGTGTGTGTGTGTGTGTGTGTGTGTGTGTGTGTGAACGAAGAACCACAAAACAATAGAATGATCATAGTAAGCATGTAAGGAAAGAGCATGCAAGAGAGGCAACCAATGCATGATCCCATGATCACACAATGATATATAGATAACATTCACTATCCTACAAAAAAATATGGCAGCATAATATTTAGAGGTGCCAATATTATAAGTTTCTATGGACAACAATGGTCACACATAGGCTAATCCAGTGAATGCAAGGGATATAAGAAACTACTTACAACTATTGAACCTACAATTACCACAAAATTAAGATAATTCACTAAAAATAATTCACATAGCTCGTATCATAGTTGTATAAAAGGGGCCAAATTTTGGAAAATTCTGCATGGCGCCTCGATATCATAGTTTGTCTAAATTTAGGGAAAAAAAGATATATTTGGGTGGCTCGTAAGTGAAAGTTTTGTCTCAAATATATTTTCTCGGAGTAAAAATTAGAGTTAACACCAACCTTGAGTTTTATTTTTAAATGTTAAATTTAGATTAAATCTATTTTAAATTAAAGATCACATAATAGCTTCAAAATCAAAAAGTAATGAACGCAAACTCGTATTGCTACAATTTTAAGAGACGAAAAAAATGCATTAAGTTTCAAGGGAATGACAAGCTAGGATTTTTTTATGGTTTTTCTCTAAGTATGTTGATTTTATTATTTCCTTCTTAAATTCTAGATTAAGTAGTTTACTCTCTGGGTTTTAAGTGATCACTATAAGAGAACTACATGCTTTTGGTGTAGGGGTAATTTGTTACAAAAATTTCAAAATACGTACAATCATGAAATTCTCAAATATTATCTATTAGTTTTAGGATTTACTACTAGATTTTGTTATAATTGGCCCCCCCTTTTACACTGCTACCCTTATTTATACTAATATACTAGTGCTAAAAATGTAAATAAAAATCACTCCTTGAATGATTACTCATGTTATATACCACCTTAGGAAGGATCCCCCATGGCTTTATGAGTAGGCTATAATATCAGTATTCTAACCATTTTAGTTTTTTATCTCTAATCTTTTGGTGTTGTAACTAAATTTGTTATTTCTTGTAATAAAAATGAACTTTATGAAATTGTTATGGATGAATTTGATATATTGTATTCACTATGATCAATTTATATTGCAAAGAGATGTTACTAATAGTCACTCATAATTCATAAGTCTTGAAACTCAAGTGCGCCACATTTATTCAAATTTGTGCATGTTAGATTTAAAGAATGTTGGTTATTTCACATTAGATCTCTAAAAGTGTTGTTTGAAATGAGAATTACTTAGTTGAAATCTAAAACTCCCTCTCTCCCTACTATTCCCTCTTTTTGAGATTTTTAATTATGATTCAATATGTAAGTATAACATCATTTTTATATTCATGTTGGGGTGATCGTTAGGACACTAGGCCAACTTTCCTTTGTAGGTCATAGGTCACACACATTTTTTCCACCATTTGTCTATTATAATATCACATATTTGCATTTCGTTCCTTTGTAGGTCATTTGTCTATTATAATATCATATAGGAAAATGTAATAGGGATATGGATAAAGGATGGATACAAAGTTTGTTGCTACTTTGATAACTAACTCTTTATTGG
Source organism: Taxus chinensis (assembly GCA_019776745.2). Classification (NCBI taxonomy): domain Eukaryota; kingdom Viridiplantae; phylum Streptophyta; class Pinopsida; order Cupressales; family Taxaceae; genus Taxus; species Taxus chinensis. The sequence goes on from CM034147.1 coordinate 901,901,536, forward strand.
GTTGTCGTATTCTCTATATGAAGTTTCCTGATGTCACACAGTATCCAAACTTGGTCTTTCTATGGAAAAATATCCATTCTCTTCCACTCTTGAAATGGTTCCTCATCTATTTTGGCACTTTCCTTCTTCCTCTTAACAATAGTCTTCTTTTTGTTATTCACTGCTTGATCCATTTTAAATTGATTTCAACCAAAAAAAAATGTCCTCCTTAGTCTTCTTTCCCCCTCCCCTCCCTCAAACACTTATAATATTACATGGTTGGTTATACTTTTTCAAATTCAAAAAATTCATTGCAAATAATTACACACTAAAAATGATTGTGTTGCCTATTCTCCAACTGATAGAGTTTTTATTTCTTTGTACTAGAAACATATCAGTATGCAAAGTTACAATTTAATTGTGATTATTGAGAAGATTAATAATAAACTCAAATAATTGTAACATTTAACTTTTATTGATAAGACTTCTAGAGTTAAAAATGGCGTATTCTAATAGCGTGGAAAGTGGACACGCTAAAACAGAGTAATTGCGACTCACCTCCTCTTTCTTACAAAGTATCGTGGAAACCTTCTTCCTTAACAAAGTATTTATACCTACCATTACACCATTTCTCCCTTCACAATAAAATCTCTCAGGGATTACTCCTATCCTATTATCACAACCACAACAACAAATATACTTACTAACTCCTAACTGAAATATATGTTCAATAAAAAAAAAATGAGAATAAAGTATCCTTATTAATAAAGGATTAGTGGTGAAGAAACTGGAATTCAATACATAAAATGATTTTAAATCAGTTTGTTAATGTTGATTTTATTTTTCAGGGTTGAATAGAAAGATGTGTGCATATTAAATATGAATCAAGTGTAGAGTTGTTTTGTGCTACACAAAGGTTGACTATGTGGGGCTTCTATCATGTAGGTATGAACATTGGTTGTCATTTTTATTATTTTGATGTTCATTTAAAAACAATTACCAGTAATTTAATTAAATTATTTTTTTTTTTGGGTTTTTTAATTAGTGTTTAACTATTAGAAAATTTAAGATGACTATCATAAATAGTCATCAATAAATTGAAATTTTATGTAGGTATCTTTTTTACATCAATCATAAGGAAAAGGGGCCCATCTAACATGTAGGGAACGTCAACAACATAGGAAGAAAAAGAACTCTCGTATGCAGAAAAACTTGTTAGTTATCTTAATGCCATAAGACTTTCACGTACATTGAGATTTTTTTATTTACTTCAATAGCTTTTGATTATGTAGGTAAACATCAACAATTATACACTATAGTGGCTCCATTCATTGACATATTTTAGGCATGAGAGACATGTTTTAACTTTCACATCATGAGAGCATAAGAATAATATTGAATTGTAATTTTTTACCATATAGAGGGGTCATTCAAATCAACACAATTAACTTGTCTCTCATTTGTAGAGCACCAAAAACACACAAGATGTGTGATGGAAATGGTGATTCTTTGTTTTATGAAAAATATAATATTGATTATTTGATTCTTTTCTTGTTCGATTAAAGTGGGAGGGATGTGCTCAAATTGTGCTGAAGAAAAATATAAATATAAAAAAATTGTTGAAGGAAGCAAATGGAAATCAAAATGTTATGTGCCCATATGGAAAATATCAGTAATGGAGTAGGTGAAGTTGATTTTAAAAAGAGAGTGATTAAAGCTCTGGATTTATCTTAAAACAAATGCAAAAAAATATTAATTACCTTTCAACACGTGCAACCATCAAGGGAAGGAGTTATCACTATGTGGATTTGGGTGCACAACTATATGGGTTCAACATCAACAATTGGTTCAAAAAACATACCCATAGAAAACCCACACATTCAACATCTATGTAATGAAGAAAATGAGTCATGTGGAGATTACGAAAAAATAAATTGGGTTAAAATTTTCCCTATTCAACGTAGTTGTAAGTTGGGAGCCTTATTTTTGAGATTAGCAAGGACATGAGCAAATTCTTGAGAGACAATATAATCTACAGGGAATTGATAATATAATCTCATGGAGAGGATTGGATTTGATATGTTTCCATGGATGATGGATGGAAACATAGGCTCTTTTCGTAATTTTTGTTGGAATCTAGAATGTCAAGACTTAGACAATTCATCAATTTTCATGTTTCAATTATTATTTTTCATTTTTTGTATAATAAATAAGCATCTCAGCTTTTGTGCTTCACTGTGATTAGTTGGCACCACGTATCTTTATAAATTTGTAACAAAAGGCCATATTTTGCCTTGTTTACACTTCCTTCCACTATTGAAACATCTTTTTCATATGTATAAGTCCTTGTAGTTGTCTTGTGAGGTGGTGATCCACATCATGTTTGTTGGAGGAGAAAATTGACTAAGTATCATGGGAGCATAATGGTTTACACGAAAGAACGTGTGCACATAGGATTAGAGTAGCGCACAGTAGGAAAATAGGTTAGCGTGTGGGGCTGGGCACACACAAGTACAAGAGCAAAGACTTAGCCATTCTTCTAGAGTCAGGGCTAAAAATAGAAAACCAGAGATGGAGTTCCACTCAAGTAAAGATCCAAAAATACAGAAAAGGACAAAGACTTAGCATCTAAACAAGAGAAAAGAAATCTCATGCAGAGCAAGATAAAGCAGATGAATGGACCGGGCTAATAATAGGAGTTAAAGCATGTGATATATTTAGTTTAGTCTATTAATAGGAAAAGCATGCAGACTATTTTGTGAGCACTCCTATTAATATGAATGTCCATAAGGTGGTGAAGGGCAAGTCCCCACCCTATATATAGAGGTAGTGTGTCTATAGAAAAGGAGAGAGTACAAAAGAAAGTGAGTGATGTAGTGTTGTAATCCCATGTATGAGTTATATTCTGGAGTATCAATGGTTGTTTACATGGTCTAGCGCACTGATGTAATGAATGGTTATGTATTCAGCTTCCATACTATGTAATTAACTGTGATTTGTCATGATAGTTGATGTATCTAAAGATGATGTTTTGACACTAGAATAGACTCTAGTATTTGTTTACTTAGATTAGTCATTTTCCTTATTATGTGTGTTGTCAATTTCTCATGATATGCAATATCTTTCTATAGGGATGGTTATAATCATAAACATGTATGTTAACATTCTGCTAAGAAAAACAAAGGAGGGACCTGGTGGTTGCGCACGCTCTGGGTGAGCATCCAGATTCAACTTTATAAAGTGTCAAAACACCTAGCTCTAGTTTGGGGAAATAAAATACTATATTTTGGTTCTATTTCGAAGACCTCTTTTTAATTTATCTTTCAGTATGTTGCATGTAGATGGCGTACTGAATTTCTTTAGAGAGTATTGAGAGATTGATCAAAGATGGCCAAGTCGATTTTGCACAAATATATAGCATTGGGCCTGGTTTATATGCCCGAAAGTGGGTAGAAAATATTCTATATGATTTTTTTATAGATAAAGTGGGTTAAAGGGACCCATTCCCTATTAAAAAAGTAGAGGCCAGTTCCTCTGGAAAACAACAGGCTTTTAAAAGTAAGAAGGAAAACAACACCTATAACTAAACACCAGCTTCAAAAAGCATTAGAATGACCAAAATAGCCTAAACAAAAATTATTTCCCACCCTGCGATGGAAAATAATCCTCAATGTTGCCCATTCGACCCTTTTTGTTTTTTTGCTTTTTTACTTTGAACCACTTGCCTTGGTCAGTCAAGATAACTGATGCAAGGTCATTAGGGATTTGCTGAAGCAATCATTTTATCTAACACATAATCCCTATCTGATTTTGAACTTTCTGAAGTATGTCCCCTTTTCATTCCACAAATTACCAGGTGATTTTCTGGAATTCCCATCTCGGTTTCCTCCTTCTCTGTGACTATTTTATTCTCGAGGGTCAAATTATTTGGAACATCCTTAAAGTTTGAAGCGGATACCAAATCTGGGTTAACAAAGCCCCAACCGCTAGAAGAAGTCGATCCATTCTTTTTGTGGATATCTAGTTTTTATTAAAATGAAAAGTAGCTTGTAGATGACCCATATTTCAACATAATCTACACCGGAATGCATTATTCTCATAGTCTAATATCTGAATATGTTGAAGATTACCAAATTTAACATTGATCTAATCCAGTAATCCCTTGCTCAAATCAATTTCTATACATATAAGAGCAAATGAACAAAGGCCCAAATGCATTCTATCCAAGTCCTCTTTGATAAACTTGCCCAAACCCTTACCAATATCCTCTAGGGCATACCAAAGATGTAAGGGGAGGTTAGGGAGCTTGACCAAAATAGGTGTTTTGGCAACTGAATAGGTGTTCGGATTGAAATCTGGAAACCATGGAGATATAAATAAACCTGCATGCCCCCAAAACCATGGACCATCTATCAAACATCACTGATAGTCTTCCGCTTCTCTAAAATGGACAACGAAAAATCCCTTGGAACAGAGGGATATTTCATATTTATTGGTCCAAGTTTCGAATACCCACTGGTACAGTGCTGAGGATGAATGCCAAAACCCATTAAACCTACCAATCACTACATCATGTGAAAGAGTTTTGAAATATTCATCCACTTCAAGGTTCTTGATGGTAACAGAGGGAATATCCTTGGCCAGATCGACCAGGTAGGCCAGATTGCTTGCTGTTTTATTGCCTGAGGATCGGCCTTCACTGTTTTCCAGTATATCTTTGAAAGAAGAATCCTTCTGGGGTGATACAAACCATGATGGCCTGTAGCAACGCTACCTAAGCTCCTATGACTTTTTTTTTTCCACCACTCCCCACCATAGTCCAGGTGGATTTTGTAACCCTAGGAATAGGGCCCAACTCCTCCACCTTCTTATCTCGACATCCTCTTCCAGCCTTGAGACCCCCTACTGTCAAGTTGTGCTCATTCTTTCCCTCCACCATGGCCAGCGAGCCCTCTCCCCTTCCACCTACGCCCTTTCCCTTTTTCTCTTCTTTCACATTCTGTCCCTCCATTCTTTCACCTAGCGTAAATATCAAATCCTTTGCAAAAATATGTGGTCCCTCCCTTATCAACCAAAATAATCTATATGATTGATTGTATGAGATGTTATTCAATTTCTTCCAAGTAGAATTATACCTGTGATTGGTAGATTACGTAGCAAATAGTGGTCTTCGACCAGGAAAGAAATTTTGGAAGCAAGATGATAACCAAACACTTTCTGATTTAGACAAGACTTGGACTAAAGTTATGGATCGTTAGTGGGAAGGTGTTTTGTGCAACTATACTTTAGAGTATGTAATTTCAACATATTATTTCCCAGAGGAAGAAAAAATTTGGTTCTTACGTGAGCCAAGAGGATCCTATTTGTGCATGATACCCTTAGCTATCAAGATCTTGATGGTAGAATTGGGAATGGAGAAATTACTTATGGCTAACTAAATCGCCACCGCATGTAGGGGCATGAGAAGGTTCAAAGAGGATGGTGGCATCCCTGGTGGAAGAAAGAAAAAGAGAAGAGAGACGACTAAAATATAATGAAGTGTGATAGAGGGAAGTTGATGCAGCAATGCTATCTAAAATAATGATGGTTGATGACGACGAAATGCAATATCATGTCATCCTAACATTGGGAAAGCGCATTAGAGGGACCACATCAAATTCTAATGAGATTGTTTCAGAGGAGAGAATGAGGACAGTAGGTGCACATCTGACCCAGCTTAGCTATCTAGCCCCTATATAAGGTGTTCCAAATCCATTAGTTTTTGAAGAGAAACATAGAGAATGAAAACAAGAATGATCTCCACATTGGGAAGGAGATACAAGTAGGCATATTCTAGCTTCACCTTAGGAATCAGAATAGATTAGGAATGCGCACATGGTAGAGTAACAAGTGCCAATGTTTGGAAGTACGTTTGGAGGTGTTCTTATAGGTGTATCATCAAGACAGAGTTTTGGCACATAGATCCTTGGAAGCAATCCTATAGATACTTTAAAAACACATAGAGTGGGTGTCCAGTTAAGCACAACAACTGATACATAAGGAATTTCATTTATTGGACCACTGGTCGCAACAGGAGGCCCGGGAGGCTCGGGTCATCCATCGCATGGAGGAAATCTTGGGGGGGCTCAGGATTTTGGTCTGGTCCTAACCCAGGGTAGGCTTCACCACCAAAAATACCTCCCCAACAACTACCCCAGTAACCTTTGTAGCAGCAACAAGCACAATAGTAGACACCCCAACTTTTCTTTGAGATGTCTCTTCACTTGTCAAAGTATAGAGTTGTGGAAGATTTTGTTGAGCATGTGCACAAGCGTGAATTGTTATGGAGAACCAAGGGTATAATAGTTTCTTATAGAAACATAAGTCAATTTTCCACCACAATTCAAGGGTGCGCACATAGTTGGTATAGGAAGTATGATCCACACCAAAATGTGGTGGATTATGATGCATCACACACTACATTTTTGGCTTAATCTCACATTCTAGAATTTGAACAACAAAGTATTAGTGTGTTTAAGGACATCAAGGATATAAAGAAGTTCATTTATTAGACCACAGGTTGTAGCAGGAGGCCCAGGAGGTTAGCCACCACATGAAGGAAATCCTGGTGGGGGATTAGGATCTAGATCTGGTCCTAACCCAGGTCAAGGTCCACCACCACAAGAACCTCCCCAACAACCACCCTGGCAACCTTTGTAGCAGTAACAAGTACAATAACACACACCCCAAGTTTTCTTTGAGATGTCTCTTCACTTACAAGAGTATAGATGAGTGGAAGATGTTGTTGACCATGTGTAAAAGTGTGAATTGTTATGGAGATCCAAGGGTATAATAGCTTTTGATAGAAAGGAAAGTAAATTTATCACCACACTTCAAGGGAGTGAACACAGTTGGTATAGGAAGTATGATCCACACCAGATTGTAGTGGATTATGATGCATTACACATTGTGTTTTTGTCTTAATTTCACATTCTACAATTTGAACAACATAGTATTAGAGCACTCAAGGACATCAAGTAGGGCTTATGTGAAAGTATAAGGGAGTATGATGCATTGTTCAAAACATTGTTGTCCAAGTTATCTTATGATATTCATCAAATCCAAAATGCACAATGGTTCTTCGGAGGCTTGCTGACTCTGTTTCAAAGAGCCTTATCAGATAAGACATATACTAATTTGTGTAAGGTTTTGGAGGTAGCTCCATGCACTGAATTAATTGGGAGTGTAGACACATTAGTGAGCCCTTTCCTTAAGGCACAAATAGTAGCTATTGTGTGCATGTATACTTTGCTTAATGCTAAATCAAATGAAGCAAGAACTACCACCTAAAATAGTTCTACAATTTAGTTGTCCTTAATGCTCCAAGAACCTAGGAATGGGGGCTAATCAAAGTTGGGCTACAAGACCCTTTTGACACCTCCCATATGACCCAAGCACTTTAAGAAAGAGGCTTAACTCTTCAAGATGATGAACTCTCAAAAGGGCAAGGTGCAAGCTCTTAGTCTCTTTGCTATATGCTTTGCATTTACTCTCTTAGAAAGTTTAGGTGTAAGTAAAAAGGTAGGTGGAGGGCTCTTTATATAGCCCAAAGGATAAAGGATTCAACACATTCTCATGAATGTGGGATAAAGGTAAAACATGATTAGGAATGGATAAGGTTGCTTTATTAAAGGTAACCTTACTTTAGAAGGGTTTAATACATGTTTAGCAAGTCATGGGAGTTGGGGGTATTTTAATTAATCAAAGGTGATTAATTAATAGGTAGGTGTAAGCTTATAGAAGCCAATTAGAGGAATATTAGTGTGATTTAGGCTATTAGAAGGGGATTAAATCAATTAAATATTGATTTATTGGTTAAATGGAAGGGAAAGCTAATTAATTAATAATAATTAATTAGTCTAGGTAGAAGGGGTGATTTATTAACGGAAGGTCGTTAATTAGGGTATTTGTTGGATAGGCAACTTAATTAATTAGCTTAGTGTAATTAATTAATGATGATATGAGGGAAAATGAGTGCCTTTGACGATATGTCGTTGATTTGCGAGAAAGGGGATAATTAGCACAATTTAAGTATTTAAATTGCTTGGGCGTAATTATAGGTGTCTACATTTGCCCCTCTTTGGGGTGGCATAAGTGATGCCACTTCAAAGATAGTAGACAAAAGAGATTTTGAAGAGATGGAAGAAAAATTAGTAGGAGGGAGAGATGCCCCCTCGAGTGTCGATGGGGTGATAGAAGAACTCGATCGACGATCGAAAAAGGTGAGAAGTAGGCAGAAGAATGGGGACGAGGCAGGATGCCCCGAGGAGAGGGAGAATTAGGGGTGAAAGGGAAGTGGTGTAGAAGAAATATGGATGAGGGGAGAGAAGAGCTTAACCTCTAGCCGCTTATTTGTTTGGAACAAATTTGATGTCATCATATTGCCATAGGAACTACATCATCGGTCCTTATGAAAAATATAAGCATACGACAAAGGTAGAATGACATGAAAAGCCATACTACGAACAATTGTCCATTGCTGAAAGTACCAACTCCACGCAACATACAATAATGCAATGCAATACGAGAAGGAAACAAGCTCATATAACAGGGAAAACAAGTACGAACGCACATATCTAACCCAACAACGGTCAAGACAGTTGTACAAATGGTTTGTTATCAGTGCTGAAGAGATCCACAAGTTCGTGATTGACGACAAGGGTTAAAAATGATGCCCCAAGCAAGGATACATGCAAGGGGAAATGAAAATGGACACGGGGTCCATGAAAAGCATTTGTGCGCAACGAAACAGCACCAGGCAACCAAAAGTGCCCCAGAGTACAGACGAAGCAAGCAACTAGCTTTTGTGAATGGTTGTGAATCCAGTGATCCGCGAGTCGTATTAATCGGGGAAGATGTGAGACAAACCAACAGGATATGGAGAAAATACCATGCGCAAGACACAAGTTTCAGCTGTAAGAAGCAAGTTACCATTTTGTAGGGTGTTTTACTTTTTAGGAATTTTTTGAAAAATTTTGCCTTGTTTTTAGATTTTTTTGATATATATATATATATTGTTTTTGTTGTTTTCTCGAAACAATGTTCTATTGTTTTTTGTGTTTTTCTCGAAACAATGTTCTATTGTTTTTATGTTGTTTGAAACAATTTTCTATTGTTTTTATGTGTTTTCTCAAAACAATTGTTTTTGTGTTTTCTCAAAACAATGTTCTATTGTTTTTGTGTTTTGTGAAACAATTTTCTCTATTGTTTTTGTGTTTGGTGAAACAATTTTCTATTGTTTTTGTGTTTGGTGAAACAATTTTCTATTGTTTTTATTGTTTTTGTGTTTTCTCAAAACAATTTTCTATTGTTTTTGTGTTTGGTGAAACAATTTTCTATTGTTTTTGTGTTTTCTCTATTGTTTTTGTGTTTTGTGAAACAATTTTCTATTGTTTTTGTGTTTTGTGAAACAATTTTCTATTGTTTTTGTGTTTTCAACAGTTTTCCAAAGCTATGTGCAGGTAACCAAGAAAGCATGGATGCCCCCAGCGTTAGGTGGGGAATATACAAGGGCAGAAGCCACGCGCTTATGAACAAGAAGGTGAATTCGTTGAGTTGCCCCCAGCGTAAGATGGGAAATAATGAAAGACCACGTCCCTTACAGACGAATAGAAGAAGGGAAAGCCGGATCAAGGCTGGACTAGATGGTGTGCACAAGGAAACTCGAAGGTAGAACCAGGTCCAGGACAAAGACAACTACCCTTCTGATACAGAATGCTTGTGAACAACGAATCCTCCCGAGGCACCGGAAACCGGTTTTCACCCAAGGACTTGTCCAAAGTGCCACAATTGCGTGGTTTTCACTAGTGGACGACCTGTTTTCTCTTCTTCTTTTTTTTTTATATATGTTTTTTTATTTTATTTTTATGACTTTCTTGTGCCATGTTTAGGCATAAAACCTCTTAAGATGCATGGAATTCATGGGCTCCCGGAGCTCATCACCATTGGGGTGAGCCAACTTGTATGCCCCTGTGCCATACTTGGCAACTATGACATAGGGTCCTAACCAGTGTGGTTCGAACTTCCCTTTCTTTTCTCGCTCTGCTCTGGTGTTGAACTGGTTCTCCTTCATAACTAAATCACCCACCTCAAACTGGCGAGGGATGATTCTCTTGTTGTAGTTGCGGGAGATTCTGTGTTGATATACTTTCAGGTGATTAAGAGCGCGAATGCGCCTCTCATCCAGGAGCTCTAACTCAGCCAATCTTGCCACTCGGTAATCTTCATCCTTATTCAAATAGTCCCGAAGAGAAATTCGCAGGGATGGGATTTCAATCTCTAAAGGGATGATAGATTCTGTCCCGAACACGAGGGAATATGGCGTCGCACCCGTAGGAGTGCGAATTGATGTTCGGTAGGCCCAGAGGGCTGGGTGGATTTGTAGGTGCCAGTTTCGACCAGTTTTGCTAACCATCTTCTCCATTATCCTTACCAAAGTCTTGTTTGTTGCCTCAGCTTGTCCATTACCCTGAGGGTAATATGGCGTGGACCATTTCAATCTGATTTGGAACCGTTGGCAAAGACCTTTCACAGTTTTGTTCTTAAATGACTTCCCATTATCTGTGACAATGGCTGCAGGGATACCATATCGGCAAATAATGTGATTCATGATGAATTTAGAAATCTGTGCTCCTGTGACATAGGTTAAAGGGACAGCCTCCACCCATTTTGTGAAGTATTCTGTAGCTGTGATGATATGTGTATGACCATCAGATGAGGTAGGAGTAAGCTTCCCTATTAGATCAAGTCCCCACTTGGAGAATGGCCACGGGGTAGTGATTGGTTGCAATGGTTGCGATGGAGCATGGATGAAATTTCCATACTTTTGGCATAGCACACATTTTCTAACATAATTACAACAATCAGTTTCCATGGTGGGCCAATAGTAACCTACTCTTAACAGTTTCTTAGCCAAGACCATTCCGTTTGTATGTGCTCCGCATACTCCTTCGTGTACTTCTTTAATTGCCTGGATTGACTCCGGCACATCCAGACAACGTAACAGATTCCCATCGTAGCCACGACGATAAAGTGTACCTCCTAACAGGGTGTAACGGGCTATCTGGCGAATTAGGCTCTGCTTTTCAGAGCGGGAGATTTCGGGAGGGAATGTACTGTCCTTAAGATAGGTGAAAATGGGTTCATACCATGGTGAATGGGGACCAACAACCTCACAAGCCAAGCAAGATTCTGGCATGTCATACGCGGGCTGGCGTAGATTTTCTACGAAGAATGGCATATCATTGTTCCCTGGCGGAATACGAAGCATAGATCCCACCGTTGCCATAGCATCTGCCGATCTATTCTGCGCTCTTGGGATTTGCTCAAAGGTAATGCGCACAAAATACTCCTTCAGAGTTTCCACCAACTTCTTATAAGGTATGAGCTTGTCATCCTTAACTTTATACTCATCATTAACCTGTTTGATGATTAGCTGTGAATCACCTACAACCTTCACATGTTGAATATTCCACTTGATGGCTAGCTTCATCCCTGCAATGAGTGCTTCATATTCCGCAATGTTGTTTGTGCAAGGGAAGGCCAGGCGGAAAGCCTGTGGTATAGGATCACCTGAAGGAGTAATAAGGACCACTCCTGCACCTGAACCATGAAACGTAAAAGATCCATCAAAATGTATCTGCCATACGATAGATTCTTCAATGTAGAGCAAAGATGCATCTGGCAGATCCAGACTCAAAGGTTCTATGCTTTGCAAAGGTGCTTCCGCTAGCTGGTCAGCAAGTACTTGTCCTTTAATTGATTTTTGATGGACAAATTCTATATCAAACTCACTGAGTAGAATGATCCAATTAGCCATTCTACCTGTGAGGGCAGGTTTGGACAACAAATACTTGAGTGGGTCGACCTTGGATATGAGCTTGGTCTTAGTATTTAGCAGGTAATGGCGAAGTTTCTGAAAGGTAAAAACAACAGCCAAGCAAGCCTTCTCAATCTGAGGATAATTACATTCATAGGCGATGAGGGTGCGACTCAGATAGTACACTGCTTTCTCTTTATGGCTAAGGTCATATTGGGCGAGCAGTGCACCAATAGCATATTGCGTAGCGGAAATATAGAGCAAAAGTGGTTCTCCCGGAGTGGGAGGCATGAGGACAGGTGGATTAGCCAGGTACTGTTTAAGCAAAGCAAAGGCTTGTTGTTGCTCAGGTCCCCAAATGAAAGTGATGTCCTTCTTAAGCAAATGAGTGAATGAGTGACATTTATCTGCAAGCTGGGAGATAAAGCGGCGAATGGCTTGAATTTTCCCTTGCAAGCTACGCAGTTGCTTGATATTCTCAGGTGGAGGCATTTCTGTGATGGCAGATACTTTAGCAGGGTCTACCTCAATACCTCGTCTTGACACAATGAAGCCTAATAGTTTCCCAGATAGCACACCAAAGACACACTTCTTTGGATTTAGCCTGACTTTGTATTCACGTAGGCGTTCAAAGATACGCCGCAAAATGATAGGATGTTCCTCTCTTGTTTTGGACTTTCCCAGGATGTCGTCTACATAGTCTTCCATGATGTCATGAATCATATCGTGAAATATTACTGTCATGGCCCGCTGATAAGTTGCTCCCGCATTCTTAAGGCCGAATGGCATCACCTGATAACAGAAGGTGCCCCAAGGAGTTGTGAAAGCTGTTTTGTGTTGGTCTTCCTCAGCGATCTTAATTTGATTATAACCCGAAAAGCCATCCATAAGTGATAGCATTTCATACCCTGCGGTTGAGTCAACAATCATGTCAATGTTGGGCAACGGAAAGTCATCTTTAGGGCAAGCTTTATTGATGTCCCTAAAATCTGTGCAAATTCGGATACCAATAGGTTTCTTCTGGACAGGAACAATGTTCGATATCCATTCAGAATAATCAATTGGCCTGATGAATCCTGCTGCAAGCAACCTTTCCAACTCTTCTTTAACTAACAAGGCCACTCTTGGGTGCATCTTTCGAAGCTTCTGTTTGATAGGCTTAGCGTCTGCGTGCACAACCAAGTTATGCACGACCAAAGTTGGATCTAAGCCGGGCATGTCTTTGTAAGACCATGCGAACACATCAATAAACTCTCGCAGTAGCATAGTGAACGTCTTTTGTTCTCTGGCTGAGAGTGATGCTCCCAATTTTACTATCTTGGGATCTTCTTCAGTACCAATATTGACATCAATGGTTTCTTCAACTAACAATTTTGATAAATCCTCCATACGCGTGGGATCGGGAGGTAGGTTGAGATCTTCATCCAAGGATGTCTCTACGAGATTTTCATCCTTGGTGTGGTCACTTTGTTTGTCCTTTGATTTTCTTATTTGTTTGTCAGCCAATGCCTCAAAGAGGTTTTCACTGTGTGACTTGGACTTTGATTTTTGCCGAGGCTTTTCTTTAGAACTCTTGCCCTCGCTTTTCTTTAAATTTTGCTGACCACGAAGTTCAGCCTCCTCGCCGAAGTAGGCGCAGGTGTCTAAGTCGATAAAGAAACCCTTCTTGTGATCTCCAATGGGAATTGTATCCCTTATGCCCATGAACTCTGCAATAGCCTCGTCATTCTCGAATAAATCTAGTGGCACGTGACGTTGTTGGTCCCATTCAACAAGGGAGGGGTATACAAGGTCAAGGGTTGGTTCATTGGGGGTGATGGTTAGGACAGCATTATTCATGAAAAGGTTCGTGGAGGCCAGATCCTCATATTGGCTACAACAGGAATCCGTATCGCTGTCTAGATAATCGGAGCTATCCTCATGCTCAGAACAAGTCGCATCTTGATCGTTGGGGTGTGCTCCATAAGGGCGAATCCCAATGCCATATCTTTCTGTTTTGAAATGTGGAAGAGGGACTGGTTCTCTTTGTCCTTGTTCATTCCTCCCACATCCTAGGCCTTTGTAGCCCATGGAGTACATCATTCTGCTAGATTTTTCATATTCTGGGGTTTGATAACAAGATGGCTGAGTGTCCTCAGGGACCCAAGTAGTAGGTGGATCAAGTAATTTTTCCTCAGCTAACAAGCCTCCAGGTAGGAACGACCCAATAGTATGTTCCTCTCTAGGTCTCCTGAAGCAGTAGTTGGGTCGACCTCTAGTCTTGGGCGACAAGGAGAGGTCTGAAACCAAGAGCGCTTGTTGTACATTATACTCCCCACAGCCATATTCCAGAATTTTCATCTCCCATGAATTAAATGGAGATGTTGAAGTAGATGCCCCATGAGTGCAAGAACGAAGAGAATTTGAATCTACTCGAGATTCCATGGCCTCAGAATGAAGAGGGACAGCTATATCTGTGGAGGGACATGCATATGTACCCTTTCGTGCAAAGCTATTAAGAGCTCTACAATGAGCAAAGGGCTCTGAGTCTCCTGGTATTGTTATTGTATGTCCCTCATGCTTCAGCTTGATGCATTGATGAAATGTTGATGGCACTGCTTGCATGGCATGGATCCATGGTCGGCCTAGAAGCATATTATATGGAAGTTCCAAGTCTAAGACGTGAAACTTTGTCTGATGGCAAGTGGGGCCCACCTCCATTGGCAGCGTAATGGTGCCTGCTGACTCTCTTTCCGCGTTGTCGTATGCGGTGATAGTGATGATATGGGACTCAAGATCTACCTCTGTATGTCCCAATTGTTTGACCAACTTAAGCGTGCAAATATTCAATCCTGATCCATTGTCCACAAGCACCCGTTTGATTTTCCTGCGGGTGACAACTACCTCAATGTATAAGGGAAGATTATGTGTAGGATTCTCAGTAGGGACCTCCCTATGGTTGAAAGTGAGATGCTCACTGGGTGCAATATTTGCCACCGCGGCTTGAAGGTATGCAGGATCAACTTCTAAAGGCACTCCCGACCCCTGAAGAGTTTGATACAAAATTTCCTTATGCACATTGGATATCTTGAGAAGATCTAAGATCGAGATCTTAGCAGGTGTCTTCTCAAGTTGTTCTAAAAGGTTATATTTACCAGTTTGCGGGGTCAACAGAGAGGGTTCTGGAATCACGAGGCGGGCACGCCTTGTTACCGCAGCGCAGTCCTTTCCCTTGATCCGGATGGTATTGACACGGTCAGTAGGGGAGCGAATACATCCGATAAGTGAATCGTAATGATTGTTATCTCTCTTGGTATACAAGTAATTCGTGGCTTTATAGGTTTGGGATGACTCTCCCCGATCCGGTTTTTCCTTTTCCGACTTATCATGCTTGGGGAATGGTTCCTTATAAATCCCCATTTTCTTGTTAGGTGTTTGCATGTGGCTAGGGTTATCCACCTCTATCTCCCCGTTGTCAATGAGGTCTTGAATATAGTGGCGAAGTCGCAAACATTTGTCTGTTTTATGACCTTTAACGCGATGCATTTCGCAGTATTCATGCTCCTTATACCATGAAGGTTTAGGAGTGTTGTCATCGAACGGTTGTGTTGTAGGATAGGTCATCATGTGGGCCGCATCCAACTGTTTTAGTATGACAGACAACGGCTCATTGAGGGAGGTGAATGTTCTTCGCTTTGGTGGTGGTTGAATTGGGCCCTTGGTCAGTTTAAAAGGTTGACTGGTTTGGACCGTTTGAACACGTTTGGAATCAGTGATTCCGTCTCCCACCACGTTTTTGTTTTTGTTAAAGATCTTTGGCTTTTCAGCGGGTTTGACACTTTGGTTGTCTTTAGATTGGGTTTTGAGGGTGCCTTTGGCAATGAGAGCCTTTTCTATTTGAATCCCTTTCTCGATAACCTCCTCAAAGGTGCGGACACAATGCATTTGGAGGTGGAAAGCTATATCTGGGTTGAGATTAGGGACGAAAATACTGACTAGCTGCTTCTCAGGGAAAGCGCAAGGGAAGCGACTAGCTATCCCTCTCCATCGTTGGAGGAAGCTGGCGAAGGTCTCATTTGGGCGTTGTTTTGTGCTGCACAAGTCTGCCATGGTGACGTCACTCTCTATGTTATATGAGAAATGACGCACGAATCTTTCCGCCAATTCTGGCCAGGTGAAAATTGATCCTCGTGGCAAGCGCGTAAACCATTCTAATGCTTGACCTCCGAGACTCTTAGGAAAAAGTCTGATGAGGTAATTATCACTATAAGACACCTCTTGACATGCCATGTAGAAATCTTTAACATGATCCCTTGGGTCTCCCTTTCCTTTGTATTTGTCGAACTTTGGCATATCAAATTTCTTTGGAAAGGGTTGAAGGGTCATTGTCTTGTCAAAAGGATAGGGGCATAGTTCTTCGTATTGGTATTTCCTAATACTCCCTATATTGCTTTCTTGTATGCTCGCAAGCGTTGCTTTCATAGATTGTACTTCTTGTGCGAGCAATTGTTCTTTAGTGGGAGAAACGGGGATGTGTACATGATGATACCCTGTGTCTTCTTCTCCTTGGTTTTCTCGATGGAGTTCGTGGATCCTAAACTTAGGCTTTGACTTTTGAACATTCTTGTTTGTGTCTTTCTGTACTTGGAAAGTAAGCAAAGCTAGTTGTCGGCTTAAGTTACTGAGTTGTTGTTGGATTGTGACTTGGTTTGTGTCTTCTTCTTCTAAAGGTTCCTCCTCTTCGTATTGTGGAGGTTCTTCCCCTGTCTCATGTTCTATCTTGTTTCTTCGTGGCACTTTGATGAGGGGTATTCTATGCCCTACCACTTTATCATTTTCTACATAAGAAGTGGAAGCATGTCCGCCTGTTAAAATATCTTCCATATTGATAAGGGGGTGTTCCTCCTTAGTAGTGTCATTTGTTTGTAGTATTGGTTCCTTCTCAATGGGCAATTTGGCCCCTAATTCCATGACCCGTGCCAAAACTCTATCTTTGTTTCTAAGGAGAAACTCATCTAGTAGAGTGGGGTCAAAATCAAAGTTTGCGTGTGGTGATTCTAATTCATTTCCACTATGATCGACCATCTCTTCTGTTTCCTTTTCTGCAGAAAATAGTGGTCCTAGATCGTGTCCGATAAATGGGTTTGACCCTTGTCTGTTAGAGGTTTCCCAAGCTTGCGCCTGTTGTTCCTCATATGTTTGTTTCTTTAACCCTAGACGCGTCTTAGGAGCCATGTTTTCGTGATAAGTTTCACTAAGGTAAGTTGTAGATTTGTTCAAAATTCAATGACTACCCCTAAGTGAAACACAAGATGTACGTGTTAAGAGTAAATTAACAGTGTGAGAATACCAATGTGATAGAATGATAAAGTCACCAATGAAACAATCGTTTGGTATCAAAACTTAATCAAATGAAGTACCTCCTAGATTACGTTTTAAAGTAATTTACGACGCCAGATGATTAACAAGATGTCTCCACTTATGCCAAGTTCAAAGGAATGAACAAAACGTAAGTAAATACATGAAGTTAAATGCGATCTCCCAATCAAGATATACGATGAGCAAGCTCAAGTCTGATTAAGACCTATATCTCAAAAAGTGTCAATTACGATTTGCGAATGACACAACAATATCACCAAGATATGTTAACCCACTTTGCAAGAAAGTGGAGTATTGATATCGAGGTGTTATTGATATAACACGCACAAATGGTAGTTCCTAACACCTTTTGAAATCGAGGTAATAATAAAACTGAACAAAAAAAAGCTCAAAGTATAGCTAGGAATAGTTAAGAATGTGTGCAGCGTAACCGTACAATATAGGTATTTATGTCGAGTTTACAAGAAACAAGACGTAAATATCGAAATTGTAATGATACGAGACAAACAAACTAACTCCTCTATGGAAGTCCGCAGTGATGAACCACGCCTAACTACAATGACGATCTTGACGTGGGTATCAAGATCACAATGGCTACCAAATGACGTGAAAACGCCTCCACTCACTTTAGACGTTTAACTAACCCAGCCGCAAACATGGATGGGTGTAAACGGACATAAAAGTGAGAGAAACAGTCGAATGGCAACACAAAGGTAATCACACCTCTTTTGATCAACAAAGTGTCAAAAGAATATGAAGGAAATAAATCAAGAAAAAAATGACAAAAAATGCTAGTCTTACTTCGGCAGAGTTTCGCCTCGCCCTAAGGCAAGTAAAAACTAGGCGAAAGTAATACGTCACACGTTTCTCAAAAAGAAGGTTCACAACTCAACACTGTTTTAAAGTGGTCAAAGTGGGCTCCTGGCCAAAGTATATTCTCCTAGGTGGTTCTCTCGCCCTAGGTGTTACAAAGTTGCCGACGAGCGAGCGCGATTTACCCAAAAAGTCGCACTGACTAGTTTGGGAGTATCTCGGCTTTACTTTACCCCCTTCAAGAACAGTAGGCAACTAGTGCGTCTACGTGTACTATCACTGGGGTCGCCACAACGGACAACCTGTAACTCTATCTCACAAAGGAATCACTAGTCAAGTAGGTAGTGCGGAGCACTTCCCGTTTCGTCCACAAGGTTCCCTCTTGCGTGGACTACTTTGGGGTTCCTGGAACCACCCCCATTGTTGTAGCTTAAGGCGTTATGCCAAAGGGGTTATGTTCCAGTTGAGCGGAGAGGGACGTACCCTTTTCCGAAACCTGCAATACAGTGTTTTGAATATGTTGTTCTTTTTATCTTGTTTAATTAGGTGTGGTTTGCTTGAACACCTTTTGGCAACCTGTATAACAACTGTATTAGTAGTTTTTGATTTCGTTTTGATTCCTCCTTTCTTTGACAAGCGTTTTTAGGTCCTGCACTCAAGCGTTAGTAGTTCTCCAAGAAAATCACATTATTTAAAAGAGGATTAAAAGTTGCTTTTGATTCTCAAGATCATCCAAGGATGCAAGAGAAGAGCATACACAACAAATAATCCAACTAAAAAGTAAATAAAATCTTTTCAATCAATGAACCATACAAAATTTTTGATAAATGTTCATTCCCTTAAACCAAAAGTGAAAGATGAAGTTTCCAATTTACCAAATGTTATAAAATGAAGACTAAAGTTGCTTTTGATTCTCAAGATCACCCTAAGGTGCAAGAGAAGAGCATACACAAACTTTATCCCAACTATATAGAAATGGAAAACTTCAAATCAAAGGACCGTTGAAAAATGCTTTGTAAAAGGTTCATTCCCTTAAGCAAAATGAATAATTAAATTTCCAAGTTTAATCCCAATGTTAAAAAGATATAGATCAAAGTTGTTTTTGATTCTCAAGATCACCAAAAGGTGCAAGAGAAGAGCATACACACGCTTTGATCTAAATCGAGTAAGCATGGAAATACAACATTCATCAAAACATTAGACATGTTAGAAAATGACCAGTTTTAAAATAACAGAAAAACCTGTAACTTCTGTAAGTGTAAATCCCTGAATTTATGTTTTCATTGCATAGTTAACTTCAATACCTTTCCAACGCAAAAAAAATGGAGTCATTTCGAGGTCGGGAGCAAAAGTTATGGCCTTCGGAAGATGGGTTACGCATATGCTCTTATGCTCATGGGTATGCACTTGACATGCACTTAAAAAATGTCAAAAAAAAACGTCCCTTAATATGCAAAATGGGCAAATTTTTCCAACCAAGATTCAATTTTGACAACAACCCATCACATTAATATATGAATAGAAGACTCAACGCTATCAAACATTAACATACATGCTCAAGAATTTAAGATTTTCAAGAAATTGACAAAACTAGCATGTAGAATGATGAAAAAGTAAGCTCTAAAAATGAAAACATGATGAAATCTTGAAATTTTCTCACCAACATTAAATTTTGACAGCAACCCACCACATTAATATGTAAATATAAGACTCAGCACTATCAAACACTAACCTACATGCTCAAGAATTGAAAATTTTCAAGAAATTGACAAAACTAACATGTAAAATGTTGAAAAAGTAAGCTTAAAAAATGAAAACATGATGAAATCTTGAAATTTTCTCACCAAGATTAAATTTTGACAGCAACCCACCACATTAATATGTAAATAGAAGACTCAGCACTATCAAACACTAACCTACATGCTCAAGAATTTAAAATCTTCAAGAAATTGACAAAACTAGCATGTAGAATGTTGAAAAAGTAAGCTCTAAAAATGAAAACATGGAGAAATCTTGAAATTTTCCCCTCAATTCCAAATTTGACAGCACTTCACCTCCTTCATACCTACAAGGAAGACCCAACACATGCAAACTCAACAAAACATGTTAAAAAAAACAAGTTAGATCAACATGTGTAAAAGAGGGTTAGTAACCAAAAATAAAACTTAACTACAAAAACTTGAAATTAAGTGCAAAGGACAATGGAGTAAGTCCCACTGGGCGTGCCAAATGTGTGCATGTATACTTTGCTTAATGCTAAATCAAATGAAGCAAGAACTACCACCTAAAATAGTTCTACAATTTAGCTAAAACAAAGCATAAACACCATCATGATAAGAATTAAACAAGGGTTAGATGCTAGCATTCATCAATACAAACTTTGAAACTAACAATGCTAAATATCTAAACTCCTCTATTCTCTAACAAAAAATAAATGAATGGACCTAAGTAAGCTCCATGGCTATCAAAATAGTTGTCCTTAATGCTCCAAGAACCTAGGAATGGGGGCTAATCAAAGTTGGGCTACAAGACCCTTTTGACACCTCCCATATGACCCAAGCACTTTAAGAAAGAGGCTTAACTCTTCAAGATGATGAACTCTCAAAAGGGCAAGGTGCAAGCTCTTAGTCTCTTTGCTATATGCTTTGCATTTACTCTCTTAGAAAGTTTAGGTGTAAGTAAAAAGGTAGGTGGAGGGCTCTTTATATAGCCCAAAGGATAAAGGATTCAACACATTCTCATGAATGTGGGATAAAGGTAAAACATGATTAGGAATGGATAAGGTTGCTTTATTAAAGGTAACCTTACTTTAGAAGGGTTTAATACATGTTTAGCAAGTCATGGGAGTTGGGGGGTATTTTAATTAATCAAAGGTGATTAATTAATAGGTAGGTGTAAGCTTATAGAAGCCAATTAGAGGAATATTAGTGTGATTTAGGCTATTAGAAGGGGATTAAATCAATTAAATATTGATTTATTGGTTAAATGGACGGGAAAGCTAATTAATTAATAATAATTAATTAGTCTAGGTAGAAGGGGTGATTTATTAACGGAAGGTCGTTAATTAGGGTATTTGTTGGATAGGTAACTTAATTAATTAGCTTAGTGTAATTAATTAATGATGATATGAGGGAAAATGAGTGCCTTTGACGATATGTCGTTGATTTGCGAGAAAGGGGATAATTAGCACAATTTAAGTATTTAAATTGCTTGGGCATAATTATAGGTGTCTACAGCTATGGATAAGAAATTGGAGAATTTTTCTACCAATTCAACGCATGAGAAATGAAGTAGGCTATGGTGCACTGATTTTGAAGTAGAAGGGCATACGAAGGATAACTATCCATGCAGGACGGTGCATGCACTATTACAAACATGTGAAATTTGTCACAAGAATCATGATTTCCAGAATTGTCCCTCTTGCAGTGCGCAACAATGAATAATGTCTCTATGTACTGTAAAAGTTGTGACACACACAACCATGATATGAAGGATTTCTAGTTGATAGACAATATTTATAAGGCATGCGAGATTGGATTACGATAGATCACGGTGGCCGGTAGCTCTCAGACACATGAAGTTCAGCCTATTGAAGGGCGCAATAATGAAGATGGTGGGTTTCGAGGTGGATATAAGAGATAATTCCATGGCAGTAGAGGAAGGTTCACATGATGGAATTGCTATACTTATGGGTCCCCAGATCATTACCAACACGAGTGTCCCTAGAATCAGGTATGTGCATATTGTGGGAAACAACATGAGGTTGAGGACTGCCCTAATGTTTATGAGCATATGTGTAAGGGAAAAAGGGACAAAGGCATAGGGATGATCAAGGTACAACTGGAAAATACTGAGAAATAGACACCGAAGAATATTCCTGATCTAGAGTTACAGCCTATGTTAGTGACTACATGCAGAGAAGCAGCATGCGTGCACGTGAGCCCCTTAAAGAAAAACCACTCAGCAGGAGAGAGGATATTATGCATGTAAACTATCCAGATGTTGCTCATCAGAAAGAGGTCTATCAAGAGACCATGGGAGTGATCAGATACTTGCAGGGTGAGATTCAGTGCCTTAAGGTGCAAGCATGTAAAAGGGAAGACGTGAAAAATATTGAGCTCCCTCATAAAGATGTAGATGACCTAAAGGAGATATGTAAGATGTTTTGGCAGGAGAACATCATCCCACTGTTAGGAGAATGGTTACGTGAAAAGGTGTTGCATGTTGGGGTTGAGCGTGAGTGTCATATCCTTCATGAAAATATGCCACCACATGACCATGAGTATGATAAGGAAATCACACTAGATGTAGTCACATATGGTTGGTTGCTGAGTAATATTATTATTTATATAGGCGTTGAGGTGAATGTTCTGACTTTGGATGTGTGGAACTAGATGGGAAGGCCACCATTACAACCATCTTCCAATGTGTTGTATATGGAAAATAAAACAAGGGCTATGCCTATAGGGGTGTTGAAGGATGCTTCAATTACTATTCATGGAGCCAAGTTTATAGGATATTTTGAAGTATTGGAGCTTGTTGAGGAAGACAATTTTTCTGGCATTACTTGGGTGACCTTGGTGTTATGAGAACAATGGTGACTTATGCTTGAACAAAAGGTATATTTATTTTGAGAACAAGGAGGAATGCATCATCATACCCCTGGATGATGTGAAGGTTGCACCTTATATTGAGATAGTAAGCGAGGAAGAACTGAATAGGATTTATGCACGCACAATGCGCGACCCTGAGAACATGGAGCCATCTAAGGAAGGCATACTTCAATGGGAAGACACGTAGTATTTTAGTGACACCACCAATTTTCTTATGATAATCGGTCCCATGGCACGTATGAAATGGTTAGACACAAGGTTAAGGGAAGAGCCACCTAGATGATCAGGCTACGTATGACTAGGCATTTGGTCAAAACTCAGTTACCTAGGTATACTAGGAAGAAGAATCCTGAATATTTCTTGTGCGCCATGGAGGAACAATGGAAGGATGAGGGAGACAAAAGGAATATGCTATTGTATACCTTTCATAGAACAACAACGTGTTGGTGGGCGACTCAAAGGGATAATATTTTGGGCTAGCACAAGGTGAGGGTATCCTTTTTTATAAGATTTACTCGGAACAATTTTCCTTCTCTTATACATGAGTATGATGGTAAGACTCTTTATTTGGTGTATGTCCATAACTTTGAGAGACAATGGGTGCAAGGCCATGAGGCTTTACCACAATATCTTTGGGTGCATATATTCTATTCCACTTTGTGTGGATGTGCGTGAGCATGATATGTGCATGTTGAGATCAATCAAGAAACTACAAGCTAGTGAGACATGACTGAAGGTATGACTCATACTTTTGATTATTTTTCTAATAAGCCATCATTACATGAGGCTTTGCAGAAAATGAAGCACATCACATTGGGAGATAACGGAAAATCAGAGGAACTCATGCTTTAGTTGCTTGGGGAGCTAGATCCTGAGGCGCATAAAGATACATTAGAAATAGAGGAGACACAGTTGGGGTGTGCTTGGAAGGAAAAAGAAAAAGGAGAAATGGTATACCTCATTAACAATGAAGAAGTAGAAAATCTAGATATTATCCGAATAGAGGCTGGCCACGAGGTAATAGACTTTGTGGATGAGAAGGTGTGCACATACCATGCTTCTATGAAGACTAAGAATGTTAACATTGGGACTAAGGATACATCTAAGGAGGCTATCATTAGAGATTACTAGTCAGAACAAGAGGTAGAAAAGATAATCGAGCTATTTTGTGACTTCCAGGACTTTTTTCCATGAGGCTATCATGAGTTGAAGTGTGTGTATCCCTCCTTGGGAGAAATGATGATTAACTTAAAATAAGGTGTGTGTTCAGTTCGAAAGAGGACCTATAGGATGAACCCAAACTTGCACTTGAAGGTGAAAGAAGAGATTGAAAAAATGCTTAAGTCTAGAATCATTAAACCAATTGAGGAATTTGAGTGGGTTAGTCCCATGGTGATTAGCATCAAGAAAGATGGGTGGATAAGGATCTATGTTGACTATAGGGAACTCAAAGATTAATGTTCATAGATCCTTTTCCTGCACCATTCACAAAGTAAATCCTTGAAGGGGCTGAAGGGTACGAAATATACTCCTTTACTGATGGATTTTTAGGGTATAACCAGGTGTGCATTACACGTGAGGATTGGGAGAAGACTACCTTTTCCATTGAATGGGAAATTTTTGCATATAGTGTGATGCCTTGTGGATTTAAGAATGTGTCATCCGTATTCTTGTGCATAGTTGTGCAAGCATTTCATGACTTTATACACAAGTTTCTGCAAGTCTATCTGGATGATTGGACTATTTACGGGCTTATAAAATATCACTATGATAATCTAAGGCTCATGTTCGAGAGGTGCGGGTATTAAAGAATCTCTCTTAACATCAAAAATTGTATCTTTGTTGTACACCCTTTGGCACTTTACTTGGACATATTATTTATAAGGATGGATTATTGGTGGATACATCTAAGATTACATTGATTTTAGGATTAGAAGAACCTACCAACCAAAGAAAAGTGTGTGTTTTCTTGAGGCATACTGGTTATTACAAGAATTTTATCACGGGATATGAAATTATTTTTTCTCCCATGGAGGAATTTCTTAAAGCTAAGGGAAGTTTTACTGGAGTGACGTACAGCATTAGTCATTTGAAACATTAAGGGATAAGCTTACCACTACACTAATGTTGCACCTCCCTTCATGGAAAAAACCTTTCCATATACCTATCAATGCCTCTGGCATGGATATTGGCATAGTATTGGTGCAATCAGGAGAGGGAAATGTGGATCATCCAATATGCTTTGCCTGTAGGAATTTGACACCAACAGAGCAAAATTATACAACGACAGAACACGAGGAATTATCTATGATCTATGTGCTTCACAAATTTTGATAGTACTTATTGGCCACACCGTTTATTTTCTATAGAGATCATATGGCATTGAAATACTTGGTCAAAAAAATAGTTTTACAAGGGTGAATCTAGCAATGGATACTCCTCTTTTAGGATTTTGATTTTAAAGTTGTAGTAAATCTAGGAAAGAGTAACATGGGGCTTGATCACTTATCAAGGATCAATTTTAGAGAGGACGTAAAAATTATTGAAGACACTATGTCTGATACACAATTGTTTAGATTGAACTATGTACCAGCATAGTTGGAAGACATAGTCGTATTTCTACACACTAGACTTGTTCCAAAGGGAATGAAGACATTAGAAAAGAAACAACTTGTTATTCACGCAACACCATACTAGTTTATTGGGGGTGACCTGTGCAAAATGGGAAGAGATGAGATCTTGCACAAATGTATTTTGAAGCATGAGCATGAAACCATTATGGAGGAGGCTCATAGAGGGATAGTAGGAGGTCATTATGTAGGAGATGGAATTGCATTCAAGATCCTTCGAGTTGTCTTATGGTGGGAGACATTATATAAGGATACCAAGGATTTTATGAAATCCTATGATCATTGTCAATG
Source organism: Taxus chinensis (assembly GCA_019776745.2). Lineage (NCBI taxonomy): Eukaryota > Viridiplantae > Streptophyta > Pinopsida > Cupressales > Taxaceae > Taxus > Taxus chinensis. The sequence goes on from CM034147.1 coordinate 901,927,077, forward strand.
AACTAGAAGGCCTGGAAATAGAGATGAAATGCCTTTGAGGCCTATAGAAAGTGTGAAACCTTTTGAGAAATGGCAAATTGACTTTTTAGGACCTATTGCACCACCTGCACGTAGGACTAGGATGTGTTAGATCATCACATGCACAGACTATCTCATAAAGTGGGCAGAGGTTAAGCCTACAAAGGATTACATGGAAGAAACAATAAGGTTCCTTTGGGAAAACATAATCAGCAGGTATGGATGCCCTTTGATCTTGACAAGTGATAGAGGGACTCATTTTTTAAATGAGACTATTAGAATTTTATTTGTAGATTTTATGGTGGCACACCATAAGACTACTCCAGATTGAGATAAGCACGCGGCCTAGTTTGGGAGCTCCTTCAGTGGAATTCAAAGCGCGGTTAGGCCTGGAGATATAGATTTAAAGTTTTTGCATTCACACAGTTAGGTTTTGTAACAGCACAAGTGTGCATAATTGAAATTAGGGACATAGGGTTGTGGAAAGCTAAACTAGGGCACAAGATTTCTTGAGTGATAAATATTCTAAGCAAGGAAGGAAGGATTTAATGCTTAGCATAGGGAGCTTAAGACGGATTATTATCCAACACCTAGGGCACATATTTATTGCAAAGGCAGGAAGTCTAAAGTAATGCAGTATAAATTGAAACAATGGCACTAAGGAGAGTAACCACTATATCACCTAAGGGAAAAGGAAATGGAAAAGGAAAGAGTCCCGTAACAGAAGATGTTCCAGAATAATGGTTTTTTGAGATATAATATCCAAGATAAGTGCTTGTAGGGCATCCGTAGGAGTCACAATTGACCAAGTACAAGATTAGTGATTTCAACCATCGTTCAGAGGCACATGAGCGCAAAATAAAAGCAGAAGTGCTGAAAAAAAATGGATCATATAACTAAGGATGGTAAGATGATCTATGATGACAAGGTGTAGAAGGACTTAGAGAGCACGATATTTCTATAGTTATACGAGTTTCCCTTCTTTAGTAATCATGAGCATTTATATCAATGGTTAATTTCGTAGGTCCATGAGGACTATTTTTGTTTTGCAGGAAGGAGAATGTGCATTACCATGTACTTCATCAATCTTTCCCTTGGTCACGCGACTGATGGATGCACTAGATGACGTGGCTTTACAAATTGGAAAAATGATCACAAAGCTCAAGGGAAAAATTTATGAGTTAACTCCTGTAGAAGTACCTGTCATCATCTATGTCGCACCGATCAAGGCAACTAAGCAGTTAGAAGGTTGGAGGGATCTGGAGAACATTTTCGATAAGGAATTTCTAGGGATCCTTCCACCTAAAATTACATGAGTAGTTGTTTGTTTCAGATCCAGATTCTTTTAATTCTTGGGGCACAATCCCATATTCTTATTCTTCTCTCATTCATTCATTAAAGGAACTCTTTGTTTCAATATTGTCAAGGATGGAAAATGTCCCTAGTGTGGGGTAATGTTGGTCAAGAAAATTGACTAAGTATCATGGGAACATAAAGGATTACGTGTAAGGATGCACACACAGAGGATCAAATTAGCACACAAGGGGCACACACAGTGGGAAAATAGGTTAGCTCATGGGGCTTGTGCGCACACATGTAGAAGAGCAAGGATTTAGCCATTTTTCCAGAGTCAGGGCTAAAACTAGAAATTCAAAGATGGAGTGCCGCTCAAGTAAACATCTGGGAATAGAGATTAGCATCCAAGAAAGAGAAAATAAAGCACATGCAAAGAAGGATAAAGTAGTTTCATGGACCAGGATAATAATAGGAGTTAGAGCATGTTATATATTTAGCTTAGTCTATTAATAATAAAAGCATGCATGTTATTTTGTGAGAACTTATCTTAACAAGAATGTGCATAAGGTGGTGAAAGGAAAGTCCCCACCCCTTATATATAGAGGTAGTGTGTCTATATAAAAGGACAAAGTGTGAAGGAAAGTGAGTAATGTAGTGTTGTAATCCCATTTATGAGTTATGGTTTGGAGTATTAATGGTTGTACGCATGGTCCAACACACTGATGTAATGAATGGCTAGGTATTCATATTCCATACTATGTAATTAACTTTGATTCGTAATGGATAATTATGGTTAGATAATGATAGTTGATGTATCTAAAGATGGTGTTTTGACAGTACAATTAACTCTAGTGTTTATTTACTTGGATTAGTTATTTTCCTTATTATATGTGTTTCCAATTTCTCATGATATGTTGTATCTTTTATTAGGGATGATTATAATTATGAACATGCATACTAACATTTTGCTAAGCAAAACAAAGGAGGGAACTGGTGGCTACACGTGCTTCGGGTGAGCATTCAGATTCCTCTGGATGAAGTGCCAGCATGCCTAGCTCTGGTTTGGGGAAATTAAATACTACAATGTTGTTCCCCTCATAAGAATTTTAATTGATGTTCTACTATTTTGAATTTTTTTATAGTATATAAGAATATACTTATATTTGTAATGATTGTCTAAAAAAATATTTATGTATCCTTTTGGGTAGTGAATATGTATGTACATATGTTTTTGTTAAAAATTCCTTGAGTGACTTTGAACATTCAATATTGTAAATATTGCAATTCTAATGATTTTTTTGATTGGTTTTCTCTAGATTTGTTTTCCCCTATATAAGGATGCTACTAACATATATTTTATAAGGTATGAAATTTGATGCAATCCTTACAAAACTAGATTTCATTTTTTCTTTTTTTATTTCTATAAATTTTTGTAAATATTTGATGTTTTTAATTGTTATTATTCATTCATATGGTTAAGTGGCTATTAAATTAGAATTATATTTAGGTTTTTTATAATAAGATTAAGAAAATATATCAATGGTGAAAATTGAGTCATGTCTTTGTCTTATCTAACAAATTAAATATCATCTAATTGAAAACCTTGACACCATAGAAAATAAAATTTTAAAAATAGCAAAGCCCATTTTCCTCATATTTTCTCAAAAATTACATTCCTTTCAGTAGTGTAAGGGTCAGTTTTCAGTGCCCTAGAACAGACATAAAAGTTATTTTTGTGGACTTGGCAACCCCTCTATATCACTTAAATTAAGTACAATACAACATTATTATCAGGATAGAAACTATTTTTTTTATCATGTTAACTCATCTTACCAATATTTTCATCATATATTTGTGCGCTATCCTAAAAAGTAACGACTATCGTTAAAATAGAAATGCCCAACATTAATATATTTCCTACATTTAGTTTTTAATCTTGCCCATCTCGTATTTCTAATGTGTGTAAATTATTTCCTATTTGGTGCTAGATTGGAATCTCCTTAACTACTTTATTATTAACTTTCTAAAATAAATACTAATCCCTCATATCGACTATTCAAATGTGCATGCAATCGACGACATATAAAACCCAAAATGTAGAGTTTACGTATCTAACATATGCAATGTTTGGGATTCAAACATATGTAAGTTTCCTTTGAAATTTTTCATCGACCACACATTAGTTTTTGAAATATCTCCAATGTGCATTGCCTAAACTGCTTGAAAAATTCACCTTGTTTCATCTTCAAACGATTTACACAAATGGCACGAGTTCCATTTATACATAGTCATAAGAAAGAAGAGTTTTGCATTACTTCCCCATCAATATCCCCACCCATTGATTTATCCTCCCCAAATCCCTTATTCATCATTCCTCTTCCTTAACTAATGATTGTATCTCTCTAATTTGACTTCAATGACGCATCTCCTTTGGCATTCCTATTGTGCATTTCATGTGTGATTGCTAGTTTATGACCTTTGAGAGATGAAAGAGGGAACATCGGATTAGAGTGATTTATACCACTTTATTCATCAAATTAAGTTGAAATATATATATATATATATATATATATATATATATATATATATATATATATATATATATATATATGGATTTAGATTTACGTGTATATCAATTTCGACATAAATATAAAACTCAATAGGGAGATCCACGTGTTCTCGATTGGTTTTGAAGTGTGGCATCAATTTAAAGAAGAAGAAAATGGTCTCAGCAGAGGAGATTGATTTCATTGTTATATACTTGAGGCGAACCTCTTTCACAATAGCAAGGAAACCAAAAGATGTTTCCCGAATCATAATGGATGAGTGTGGCAAAATAATATGTTGATGTGGAAGTTACCCTCGTAGATAAGAACGATGATGAAATCTCAACTTTAGATTCACATATTTCTAAATTCCACCTAAGGAAGGTCATAGGGGAAGGAGTGAAGCAAGATGTGCAGGGTTCACTTAGCACCCTATTCAACAAAATGGACACAGACAAGGAAATCAAAGGACTAACTAAGGAATACAATAGATTCACTATCTTCCTTCATTCAAAAGATAACCCAACCTCTTCAATAATCTCCCCCTCCCTAACATTCAATATACATTTAGAAACTATGAAAATGATAAGTGAATTGACAACATGGATTGCAATACCAATGTTTGGTCTGATAGACTCATCTCAAAAGGTCAGGGAGACCATTAAAGCCACAATCTTTGTATACTCCAAAATTGAGACAAAATTAGAATTTATTGGAGCGACTAAAGACCAAATTGAGTAGGAATTCGATATTTGGAAGGCATAGTTGCTTAAATTAAAAGCTCTCTAAAATATTAAACTTGATATCCTTATCAAGGAAGGGGTAATGAAGGAATAAGAGCGTGGAAAGAGTTTCAAGATTCATGATGCAACCATCTTTTCTGTCCATATTTTGGATGAATGCCTCGTAAAGTTAAGAGAGACTGAGATTGAGGGCATGGAAAATTGATTCAAGCTATATTTTCAAAGTTTAGATGTACACGTATGTAGAATCTTCAATCAACACTAAGAGTAATAAATTGTTTACTACATTCCACAAATGGGAGTTTTAATAGCATATGACATGTCTCTTATGCATCGATATCACACTTTGCAATTGTGTCTGTAAGAAGTTTTTAGTATGCTTAAAATGTCAGATCTTGGAAATGGTTGGTAGCTGCAACCTGCATTAACATATCATGATAGCTCTTTGAGAGTTTTTCTGACTTTGAAACATACTTTGCAATGTAATTAAAAATTGATCGATGATAAAGGATAGGTTGACAATCTATGTTTTCCCTCCACAATGAAAGCATATGAGGATTGTGTACATTGATTCTATCCTCATTATGTGCAGGAAGTTCTTTTTTTGCCATCTTCATCTATGTACAATTTTGATTTTTTTAGTAACTCACATGGAGCTTTATGTCAAAAAACATTTATGGACCCTATTTTTTGCAATCATGTGTTCAAAGTTCATTTCGCATGTCATTCAACATGATTAAAAATTTCTTCATAATCATGTCTTATATCATATTGCAATATTTGTGATGTGTAGTTCAAGAGAGACTGAGATTGATGGCATGGAAAATTGATTCAAGCTATATTTTCAAAGTTTAGATGTACACGTATGTAGAATCTTCAATCAACACTAAGAGTAATAAATTGTTTACTACATTCCACAAATGGGAGTTTTAATAGCATATGACATGTCTCTTATGCATTGATATCACACTTTGCAATTGTGTCTGTAAGAAGTTTTCAATATGCATAAAATGTCAGATCTTGGAAATGGTTGGTAGCTGCAACCCGCATTAACATATCATGATAGCTCTTTGAGAGTTTTTCTGACTTTGAAACATACTTTGCAATGTAATTAAAAATTGATCGATGATAAAGGATAGGTTGACAATCTATGTTTTCCCTCCACAATGAAAGCATATAGAGGATTGTGTACATTGATTCTATCCTCATTATGTGCAGGAAGTTCTTTTTTTGCCATCTTCATCTATGTACAATTTTGATTTTTTTAGTAACTCACATGGAGCTTTATGTCAAAAAACATTTATGGACCCTATTTTTTGCAATCATGTGTTCAAAGTGCATTTCGCATGTCGTTCAACATGATTAAAAATTTCTTCATAATCATGTCTTATATCATATTGCAATATTTGTGATGTGTAGTTCAAATAAGGTTCATCATTAATAGATATAGAAAATTGGTTACTCCTTTGATGCTCTTCTCTTGGATTCCATGCATTAATAAAATTATCATAATATTCTTTTACCTTTGTGACCTACGAGGGATCATTCCAATCCATATTTTCGATATCTGAAGCACCCTCAAGCCAAATAGCCATATGTTTATGAATTGATGATTGATATTTCCATTCATTCCTAAAAAAATATGGATAGAGATAGTATTTATATTTAAGTGTATAGCATGAGGAATATATATGAATTTTGCATCGAATGGATTCCAATAAAATTTATTGAATGTATTGTATTTTACATGAATGAAGAAGTTTAGTTTTGAATAAATTGAAATTTGCAAGGCATCCATCTTCCTTACCTTCTACTCCAAGTCCATAAATTGTTGAACAATATTTTAAAAATTATATATTATTTTTTATTTTTTTGATAATTTTTATTTTCCAGAGAAGAGAAAGTCTCAAATATATTTTACGGTGCTGAAATAATCCGACGATAGCAATGTAGATGAATTACTAAATTTAAACAAAAAGCAATGCTTTGAAATGTAAATAAAGTGTGAAGCATTCCTAGGGATGACCAAGTATGCCTTCAAGATGTGATCCATAATAATATATCATTATTCACATATTTATATGAAGTTAGATGCAATTTAGTATACATTTTTCATACTAAATTTTATAATAAAGAATATTCATTCATTGTGAATGAAAGTTAACAAGTCGTTTGTATTTGTTATAAACTTTCGGGGTTAAACAACACATCTAGTATCACATTCCACTTCCTCACATTTGTTTATAGGTGCGACAACCCCTCGGGTCTAAATTTGAAATAAATAAATAAATATTTTACATGTTAATTTATTTTTTATATAGAAATGTTATCTTTTAAAATGACAATTTGATGTTGAACATGCGGCCGTTGGACCTTTGGCATTTTAGGATGTCGGTATGAGGGTGCATGTTGAGGAATTTACTAATGTGAGTCTTAGTATTTTTAATCATCATTTATGAAGATAATGAACCATATTTAATGTATGAAGACAATGTCATGTAACTTATATGTGCACAAATTTCATTGTTTTGGTTACGTAACCTTATTCTTGTTTTCAGTTGATGAAGTCATTAAAGTCCTCTCACGACATTCAATAATAATTAGATATTGAAGTTGTTATGGGTATAGTGTTTGTTGTGCCTCTTACATGGGTATGAGCTAGTAATGTATATTTCATAATGAATTTATTGTATTAAATAACATCATTTAGTATAAATAACTGTCATTCATACCTATTCTAATTTGTTTCATAATGGTTTCCACATGAGGAGATGATAACTCCAGTTTGTGCACCTACCACTGGACTTGTTGCCCCCAAGGTTTATGCTAAGAGGAAAATGATGATTAAGAGGGATTATGAGATTGTAGTAAGTATTTATTTGTAAATTAATGTCATTTTCTATGTCATTAGTTATATACTAATGTCTATATTGTTTATTTATATTAATATGTGGAGCTACAATCATCCCTTGAGAATACAAGGTCTGATCGAAATGAAAGGGAAGTCCCACTTATGACCTTGGTTCTTCATCTTCTCGATGGGACAAGAAAATCAAATTGTTTGATGATATCCCATAATTTTTATGTATAGGAATTTTTTGTATGCCTTCATGGTATGTAGGAGTATATTTGTATTTTGATGATGTATATCATTGTACACATATATTTATTTGTTTAGACATTCATTTTGTTTAAATTTTATACACCATCATGGATTTCAGAAATCAATATAATATACGAGAGAGAAAATTGTTTTCAAACTTGTATAGTGGATCATGCACTCTTTATATGTATCTAAGTATATTAATATGATTTCATATGTATGTTATGTTGTCATATATTAATAGTTTTAAAACAAAATTATGTTTTGAACATGGGTATTACAATATGTACTAACCAATTTAGCCACTATTATAAACATTCAATGCCATCAATTATAATCATATAATGTCAACACCAATTCCAATAACTTCTTGGAATCTCAATATCATTCTCAAACACTATGTAGAAGTTATTTGTTAAAATATGTGTTATACGATAATGCTAACTAAACATAACCCCCTAGAAACTATAACACACACTTTCACGTACTGCATACCTACATTTCCCAGGAGAGAAAGTGAGAGATAATAGGGGAGAGAGAGAGAGAGAGAGTGTGTGTGTGTGTGGATGAGTGGAACTAAGAGAGGGTAAGAGAGAGTGATGAGGGAAGAGAGAGTGATATCAAGAAAGAGGGATGAAGACAAAGTGAGAGAGAGAGAGGAGGGAAGAGAGAGTGAGAGAGAGAGAGAGAGTGAGTGTGAGAGAGAGGAAGGGAGAGAGAGATAGAGATTAGGGAAGATATTGAGAGAGAGAGAGATAGGGAATAGAGAGAGAGAGAGAGTGTGTGTGTGTGTGTGTGTGAGTGAGTGAGTGAGGGAAAGAGAGAGAGAGAGAGAGAGAAATTAGAATGTGTTCTTGTTGTTGATTTTCAATTAAACTTTATCATCTCACTTCCCTCCTCTATCTCTCTCCCTCCCTCCCTCTCTTCCCCTCTCTCTCTCCTCTCTCTCTGGTTTCTCCCCCTCCTCTCTCTCTCTCTCCTCTCTCTCCTCATCTTTCACCCCCCTCTCTCTCTCTTCCCTCCTCTCTCTCCCCCTCCATGTCTCTTTCAAACTCTCTTCCCTCCCCTCTCCCTCTCTCTCTCTGGATTTTACTCTATCTTGTTTATATGAGATATATATTTGATATGCCTCTACTAATATAATTAGATCAAGTTTGAGGAGGATAAGGAGGACAAAGATTCGTGCATGAATAATGAAATGGATTAAAACCAAAGAGTCCTAGAATAAAGGAATCAAAGGATCATTTTTTAAAAGATGTTAAAGCTTATCTTCACCTCAATGATATAAATTCTAAACTAAAAATGCCAACCACATGAAGATGGAAACTTGTTTGGCACCACTAACCTACATTAATAACATTATTAGTGATGTAAATAATAAAATTAAAGAACAATAATCAAACACACAAAACTTAATAATTCAACAATATACTTACAAACTATAAAAATTATGTGCCATTATACCAATTCAATCCAATGAACCATCTGGATCCAATCTAGTCTTTATGGTGTTGATTATTACTTCATAATCAGAGTTCAAGAAATTTCTACAAGTTCGTATTACGTTCTCTACCACCATATTTGATCAATTGAACATTAGATGCAACAATAAGGTGAGAATAATGAATAATCTTTCAATGAGTGTCAAAGTCCTCAAACAACCACACATTAGATTTTATTTATCAGATATCTTCTAAAGCCATGTTCCAATAACAACCATAGACCCTGTGGGATACTCTAGGCCTTCTCCATCTATGATTGGGGTTATCAATTTCTTTTTTTCCTCAACACAACGAGAAAAATAATTTTTTTTTCCTTTTTTATTATTTTCTTCTACAATAAGTGCATAAAACATGACATGCATCACATCGTGCAAAAAAAGTTAATTTCAATAATTGATTCATAAATAAGTTACGTAATGAGATATAATATGAATGTTAACTAAACAATGCATCTATAATCCTTAGTTGCACTAGATCTGATATATGGTCAAAGTCAATTGATGATTCGCAATCTGATTTGTAGATCTTGTGGAGGTTGATACATCTCAAGTGGATGTAAAGTTATATAACACCATTCATCGACCCACTCTTTTGAATCATACTTCATCCCAAAAAAATATGTACATAAAGAACAAAGCATACCATTTACCTTGTATCAATAGTCTATGAGCATGCATTTAAACTTATAAAAGAGTGTAACTCCTAGATCTTGCTAGAGTAAAAAAATCGTCATATTTTGTAAAGTTAACTTATTATACCAACCAAAAACATATACAAACTTTAGACTTACCCTCATTACCTAGACCAATTATTCAATTACACCATTGCATGATGGATGTTGCATCAGTCAACTTTGCACATATTTTTACTTCAAATCTTCTCTTGTTAGGTCTCTTTTAATACATTCTCATGCACCATCATCCTCTCATTTTCCATGCCCGACCTTAATGAAATTCTAAATATGTTGAACACCACTTATCTTATGCATCATGTTCAACCAGTAGAAAATTTGTGAATTCTTGAGTTACGATGTACATTTATCTTACCATATGATGTGTTGACCAAATATGATGTTTTTTACTCAAATTACCATAAAAAATATCAAAGAAACATTGCATGAACTTTGTATAATGTGTATGATCATTATTAGTACAAATATTATACTTCATCAAGATCTTTATGTCTTCCTCTATGTTTTCAGGAGCATGAGTGAATGATATATGCACAAATATGGATACCTTAATAGAGTTTGTAATGTGATTGGACTTCATTATGTGGTTGTAGTGTATTTTTTGTAAAATCAAAAACTTATGCAATGCTACCAAGAATAGATTTGTCCTTGCATAATATAGATTTTTCATTTAACCATCGAGCTCTATGTGTATCCCTTGCATACTCATAAACTATCTTCTCTTGAAATATAGTCATAAAATCTAATACACTTATTTATTTACTCACTAATTCACACTTCTTTGCCTCTTTACCATATTTTGAATTGTATACCACTGACTTGTATTTACCAAAACTAACTAGTTTATTTCCAATTGCATGTGTATTCTTTATGTGTAGACAATTTTTTAAACATTGCAAACCTCCACAACTATCACATGTTCCTTCTCAAACATGGTCTTTTATAAAAATAATCTCTTCTTCTCTTGTACAAAAACAACTTGATATGAAATATCTTATCTGATTTGGGTGAAACATTTATCATACTCTTACAAAATATTCTCAATATGGAAATTAACACATATATGCCAAAAAACAATTCTAATGCATAACAAATTCAATATGGGTCCTACAATTAGTATTCTGTGAGTGATTTATTTGAACATAAAAAGGTTTTTACCATTTCAAATTACATTTGAAAATTTTCTATTTTGAAATAAGTCTCTTTAAACTTATTATAAAATTGTAATTGTGTCATTTACAAAAAAATATTTAGAGACGTGATTCATGAATTTTGAGAACCAATTCTTCTTTTTAAAATGTTTTTTTCATTAGGTGAAACCCTTGTATTAGTTTTCCAAAATTCTTCAATTTTAATTTTAACTCTTCAACTATGTCTCTTCCTTTCCGTGGGAATCTACCGAGAATGCCCATAATTCATTGTTATTGGAATATTCAATTCTTTCACTTCTCCCGAGAGATTTCAATAATTTTTTTCCTATTTATTTTTAGTGCACTACTTGTTTTCGTATTTAAACAAGATTTATTTGTTTCTTTCCTTACCATAATAGATGTAATAACACGTCGGGTAGTATTAATGTCTCTAGTACGTGAGTTTTGACCTATTGATTGGTATGCATTCATTACGATTTTTTACTATTGGTCTTAGATGTTCTTAGACCAAGGGTCTCCATGGTAGGTATAAAATTAATATTTTTCATCATTTCAACCAACAATTGACATCTTCTTGTTTCATTTAAGTCGTTAAAAAATATTTTCCATATCTTATTAGTTTTCCTTCTACAAGTGTTGGATTTAAAACTATTTCATAAATTTTAAGTAAAGGCCTATGTGTTTTACAGAAAATTTGGTTGAACATTAGGTAAACATTGTTGGGTAAGTGCACGAATTTTGGGGGCCAAAAAGTGGACAAAAACCTAAAAAACAGACGAAATGCGTACGTGTTTTTCTAAAACGCGCTCGCATTTTAATTTTTTTGGCTTGGTAATTACCGAACCTATAACGTGTACGCATTATAAAGAAGGAAAAACGTATGCGCGTTTTATAGAAGTCAAAATGCGTACATTTTAAATAGTATGGACCATGTATATGTTTTTGGGTGTCTTATACTTACAAAAATAAATGTTTAAGACACCCAATAAATGTTTATATTTCTTTTATTATTTCTTATACTTTTATTAATAAGAGAAATCTTATTTAAATTTATTTTAGTAAATATAAGAAATTAGGGTCACTCTGCACCTGATGGAAGTGGTCCCGTAGCTCCAACAGTTATAATCTAGAAGATAGTTTTTCAAAATCTAATCTAGTTAGTACTTACTCATTTTCAGGATTTCAGCAAACGACCTAAAACTTTCAGGTCATATATATTGTAGTCGGTCTTTGTGTTGGGAAAGCATATAGTCATTTTTTAGGTTTTTTGACCTTCTAAAATGGATTTTGGCCCTACCACTACTTGAATTGGTACTAATTTTTAAATTTGGTCCATAATTCACTTTAGTGACCATGAATCAACTCTATGATGCTTGTCTACTTCTTACTAAAAAGAGATCCTCACTTTGTAGATAGAGGATTGTTCCCAGAATGGGATTCTTGTCCTATGGCCAAAATGAGGTGATTGTAATGTGCCTCCTCCTTAAGGTGTGATAACACTACTAGGTGTTGAATGAGTTGTTATGAATAGTACCAAGTGAATTGCATCAAGTGAACTCAGATGATTGCTCATTCTTAGAAACATGGTGCTCCATATAAAGATCATCCCCTCACCTTTCCTAGCTCTAAAAGACATCCTTTCATGGAATCAAATTCATGATTCTCATACATGTTTTTGCTCATATGTCTCTTATGGAGACAAACGATGCCTTAATACTTCACAAATAATGGTCCTTGATAGCTCGGTGACATGACTAGCTCATTTTAGCTTGTTCTGGAAGGGTGTTCAATTAACTACAGAATGGCCAAAAATGCCTTTTTAGGCCTTCAAAGGAAGTAGTCTCTCATCAAAACTAAATGAGTCGATCGATCACCTTAAACACTATTCCCTACACATTAAAACACGTTGAATGATATTTTTAGGACTTTCCTTTGGGTGAGGGTTTATGATTTAGGGTTTAGGGTTTAGGGCTCAGGGGGTTTAGGGTTTAGGGCTTAGGGTTTAGGACTCAAGGTTTAGAGTTTAGGGTTTAAGGTTTAGTGTTTAAGGCTCATAGTTCATATTTTAGGGTTTAGGGTTTAGGGCTCAGGGTTTAGGGTTCATGGTTTAGGGTTTAGGGTTTAGGGTTTAGAGTTTAGGGTTTATGGTTTAGGGTTTAGGGCTCAAGGTTCATGGTTTAGGGTTTAAGGTTTGAGGGTTTAGGGTTTATGGCTCAAGGTTCAGGGTTTAGGGTTTAGGGATCAGGGTTTAGGGTTTAGGGTTTAGGGTCAGGGTTTAAGGGTTTAGGGTTTAGGGATTTGAGAGTTCAGGGTTTAGGGCTCTAGGGTTTAGTTTTTAGGGTTTAGGGGGTTGAGGGTTTATGTTTGAGGGTTCAAGGTTTAGGGTTTTGGCTTAGGGCCTAGGGTTCAAGGCTTAGGGTTTAGGGTTTAGGGCTCAAGTTTAGGGTTTAGGGCTTAGGGCTCATGGTTTAGGTTTAGGTTTAGGGTTTAGGATTTAGGGCTTAGAGTTTAGGGTTTAGGCTTATGGTTTATGGTATAGGTTTTAGGGTTTAGGGCTCAGGGTTTCAGGTTTAAGGTTTAGGGTTTATGGTTTAGGTTTAGTTAGGGTTTAAGGTTTAAAGGTCAGGGTTAAGGTTTAGGGAAAAGGGTTTAGGGTTTAAGGCTCAAGGTTTAAGGTTTAGGGGTTAGGGGTTAGGGTTTAGGGTTTAGGATTTAAGGCTCATGGATTAGGCTCACCCATTTAGTCACAGTAATGTCCTATGTCTTACCCATTCTTATAAGTATTGACAAAGAGTATTCAACTAAAAAGGGTTCATCTACTTCGTAGGCAGAACATTCAAGGGAGTCATCACAATTTGATGCCTTTCATCTACTGATATTTTTAAAGGAGGGAAATGCCCATTGCATGCGAACTATTTCACTCACTGTAATGTTTTGTGTCTTACCCATTCTTATTAGTATTGACAGAGAGTATTCAACTGAAAAAGGGTTCATCGACTTCGTAGGAACAAAATTCAAAGAGATTCATCAAAATTTGATGTCTTTCATCTGTTGATATTTTGAAGGAGGGAAATTCCCACCTCTCATAAACAAGGTAGTTGTAAAAGCAGACTTAATGATGGTTCTAGGCACAAGACTAGGAAATATGGTCCTAAGATATTCAAAAAATGAACTCACTCATGAGACCTACTAGAAATATATGAGGTTTAGGGGTTAGAGCTTAGGGTTCTGGATTTAGTGTTTAGGGTTTACGGCTTAGGGCTTAGGCTCAGGGTTCAAGGTTTAGGGTTTAGGGTTAAGGGTTTAGGGTTTAGGGTTTAGGGTTTAGGGTTTAGGGTTCAGGTTTTAGTGTTCATAGTTTAAGGTTTATATTTTTTTTTAGGGTTTAGGGTTTATAATTTAGGGTTTAGGTCTTAGGGTTAAGGGTTGAGGGTTAAGGGTTTAGGTCACAAAGTTTAGGGTTTAGGGTTTAGGTTTAGGGCTTAGGGTTTAGGGTTTAGGGTTTAGGGCTTAGGGTTTAGGGTTTAGGGATTTAGTGCTTAGGGTTTAGAGTTTAGGGTTTAGGGGTCAAGGTTTAGATTTATGATTTAGGGTTTAGGGTTTAGGGACCTTTAGGATTTAACATTTAGGGCTTAAGGTTTAGGGATTTTACGGTTTAGTGCTTAGGGTTTAGGGTTTAGGGTTTAGGGGTTAGGGTGCATGGTTTAGGGTTTACGACTCAGGGTTTGGGGTTCAGAGTTATTGGTTTAAGGTTTAGGGGTTAGTTATGGGTTTAAGGTTACAGGGGTTAGAGCTTAGGGCTCTAGATTTAGGGTTTAGGGCTCAGGGTTTAAGGTTTAGGGTTTAGGGCTCAAGGATTAGGGTGTAGGGTTCAAGGCTTAAGGTTTAGGGTTTAAGGTTTAGGGATTAGGTTTTAGGGTTCATGGTTCATGGTTTATGGCTTAAGGTTCAGGGTTCAGAGTTACTAGTTTAAGGTTTGGGGGTTAGAGCTCAGGGCTATGGATTTAGTATTTAGGGTTTAGGGTCTATGGTCAAGGGTTTAGGGTTTAGGGTTAAGGGTTTAGGGTTTAAGGTTTAGGTTTTAGGGTTTAGGATTTATTACTTTGGTTTTAGGGTTTAGGGTTTTATAGTTTAGGGTTTATGTCTCATGGTTGAGGGTTAAGGGTTTAGGTCACAGAGTTCAGGGTTTAGGGTTTAGTGTTTAGGATTTAGGGCTTATGGTTTAGGGTTTAGGGCTCAGGATTTAGGGTTTAGGGTTTAGGGTTTAGGATTTATGGGTTAGGGTTTAGGGTTTAGGATTTAGTTTTCAGGGTTTAGGGTTTAACATTTAAGGCTCATGGTTCATGGTTTAGGGTTTAGGGTTTAGGGCTTAGGGCTTAAGGCTCAAGGTTTAGGGTTTAGGGCTCATGGGTAAGGGCTGAATATTTAAGGATTAGGGTTTAGGGCTTAATATTTAGGGTTTAATGTTTATGGTTTAGGTTTTAGGGTTTAGGGATCATGGTTTAGGGTTTAGGGTTTAGGTTTAGGGCCTCGAGTTTAGGGTTTAAGGTTTAGGGTTTAGGGTTTCGATTGTAGAATTTAAATGCTAAAAGATTTAGGTTGAATGCTGAAAGCCTAAAAATTACCTATGTACTAACCAGATTATACTATAAAAAAATTATCTCCTAAACTGTGACTAATGGAGCTGTGAGACTAGTTCCATAAGGTGCAGAGTGACCCTAATTTCTTATATTTACATAAATAAATTTAAAGTATAAGAAATAATAAAATATAAATAATAATAAATGAAAAAATTATAGCGTCATACTATACGCACACATTTTGTGTTTTCTCTTTTTCCAAGCCATGCCTCAAGGCTTGGGATCCGGTTTGGATCCCCAACCCTGAGGCATGGACCTGCACAAACACATCAAACAACGTGTTTTTGCAGGAAAATGTAAAAATGCCACTTCCTCTATGATAAATCAAAATAAAACAATCGATCCATTTAAAAAAAATTATACCACGACGTAGAGCAGAGTTTCTTCTTTCTAAAAATATAATTTTTCAAATTTTCTGACTAATATAAGGTTTCCATATTATTTATTTTCTAACTATGCCTTTTTATAGCTATTTTTTGAAGTTTAAATATGTCTATCTTTCATCATGTATCTTTTGTTTGGGTCATTGAAATTGAAAAAAATTATACTAGCACAAACTAGGCATAATTCTATACATATTCAAAAAAAAAAATCTAATTTTTGATATTTTTTGAGGTAGTTGGGGGGGGGGGGGGGGGGGGGGGGGGGGGGCACGGTCGGAGCTCCATTATTTTTCAAAACATAAAATTTTTGTACTAGAAAAATCATAAATAAAAAAATACTTGTTAAAAAAATATTAAAAAAATTCTAACACAAACTAGATGCTCCTAGCTATCTTTCTACCAAAGGGTTTTCAAAAATACTCAATGGTGCTCAGAAAATGGTGGGGGGCACGAAAGTCACTCTATTATGTTTTTTAACAAAAACAGGAGCACCTGTTGGTATTTTAGTTGTTTGACCCACTTAAACTTATCTGTTTTCAATAAAATTTAGTAGCTTAGAAACTAGACTCAAAATTCTATGATTCATATTTCTACAACATCTTCCAATTTTGAGTGTAACTATTTCGAAAAACTCGTACAAGTTGAAGTTTTTTATTTTTCAGAAAAATGCGTCCACTTAAGACGCCCTTTTGGCCCCCCAACTTCGTGCACTTACCTTGTTCATTTCATATATGTTGTTCATCTTCATAATTTGGTAAAAAATGTGTTTTGAATAGGTTGGTCATTTGGTGTAACATCTAAGTTTAAATTTGGAATTGCATCATCATTCATTGAACATTCATTATTAATTGATTCAATTAGTGTTTGAGGATATGTTTCACTATGAAATTCATTTGGAAGAGATGATATACCTTTACCTCCATACATTGATTTATTTCTTCCAAAAAAATTATACACTCGTTTGCTTGTTTTTTTCTTCTTTCTTAGCTCTAGTGGATAATAGATGATGTTTTTCAACATCTAATTTTTATGGAAAAGACATGTTCAATTTATTTTTTACACTCTTTTTGCATTTGTTTCCTTTTTTTCCAGTGCCTCAAATGTTTTCTACTGTGATCTCCTTCTTATAATTCTTATATGTTAGGAATAAGAAACAATGAAAAAACACTCAAATATCAAACAATGATTAAATAATTCCCAAAAACAACATTTGATTCTATTTAAGAAAAAATATACAATATGAATGTTCTATCAATATAAAAAAACATAAAAAGTACTAAATTGTCATATATAATTTCTCTAAAGAACAAATCATTGTAGGAATGTGTAGAAAACATTGCAGGTCACATGCTTTGCAAGACCAAAATCACGAGTGTTTTTTATTTTTTGTGTGATTATGTCACTTTTAAAGAGCTTATAACGCAAGAACATTATAATGTGAGTGTGTTCTACTCTACTTTGGGTTGGATATTGTCAATCCTTAGGCTTGTATTTGGTGTGGATATCTAAGCCAAAGGGTTGGACTTCTATTTTGTGACAAAATTCATATTTTGTAAAAACATATAAGAATATTGAGTGTACACAGTGATTTATCATGTGTTATAAAAGAAAATATTCCAAAAAAACATGACTACGACATCAAGATCTATCTTAGGTTTGTGTTTATGTGTTTCTTTCTAAACTGAAATAGTTTAAGGTTTTCATCCTTAATTTATTTTAGTGGTGTCTTTATTTTTCACCAAAAAGTGTGCATCGTTTGTTCTACATAATTTATGATCATGTCATCCAATTTTCAAAAAAAATTAAATTAGCAAAATCTACACACATTCAAAAAATTAAAAAATTTGATTTTCATTTATTTTTCTCAAAATTAGGAGGTATAAACACAAATATTTCATTTTTGGGATGTGTTCACTTTGAAAATTAGTACAAAATATTATATTCATAGAAAAAATAAGAAAAACTAGTAGGACTTATATATGATCTAAGCTAACTTTCTACCAAAGAGATTTACAAAATAGTTTGAAGGACTCAAAAAATGGGGGGCACACACATAACACTATATTATATTTTTGACACAAAAATAGGTACACTTTGTGTCCACACGACATTTGACATTCTTAATACCCACTATTTTTAATAAAAAGTAGCAGTTTAGAAACTAAATTATGAGCACTATGATTCTTGTTCTTATCAAATTGTCAAATTTTGAACATAGGCGTGTCTAATTACTAGTTAAAGTTCATTTTCTGTTGATTTTAGGAAAAACGTTGCCACTTTTGACCCCCCTTATAGTCCCCCATTTCCATGCACATACCCAAATAATTGTTAGAAATATTTTCATTGATGTTAAAATAATATTGATAAATATCTCTTAAGTTAGAAATATTGTCATTTATGCTTACAGATGTGTATCTCTTATGAAAAAGGTGATTCATTTTTATTTCTACACGTCACGCGCCAAAGAAAATTTTTTTTTGTGTTTCATGAGTTCTGTAGTATTTTGCGGGTGTTTGAAGTGTTCTGGGGGGTTTGAATTGTTTTACAGGTGTCAGTAGTTTTTTGCAAGTTTTAAAGTGCTTCACGGGTGTCTAGTTTATATGGCAAGTTGGTGTAGTTTCTCATGTATTAAAGGCTCAAACTGAAGTATTTCAATATCTAAAATAGTCCCACCCAACAAAGGATTTATGCCACGTATTGAAGAGAATTACACCAAAGTCATAGTATGGTGAGATATAAAGAGGGATTGTCATTGATTTAACAAATATTGAATTTGTAAAACCCTAATTATAGAGTCACATATGATAAATAAACAATAAAGAACTACTGGAATATAAATGACACAAGCAATAAGCTATATAAATATGAAACCCTAAGTGTAAGTGGGAGAAATAAAGACTTAGCTGATTTGCGCTTTCCCGAAGATGATTTGGACTAGAGCAACTGATGAACAGGAGGGGCAGACTGCCGCAACTGTTTCGAATAAATTTTGGAACTGCTAGATGAGCTAAGACTAGGGTGCATGGACTGGGGCGAGGGTGCCAGAGACCTCTATTAGGCACATGTGACTGTGTAGGGGCTCAGAAACTATTTTTTGTTATGTCGCACAACTGTCGCTAACCTTATCTTTTGGTCACATGTATGTCATTGGATTATCATCGAATTCACCTATAACCTGATAAGAGAATATGACCTACAAAACCCTCAAACTACATTAAATCCCAAAAAGAAAATATGTACAATGGGGAGTTATACTAACCCTAGCAGTCACCCAACTGAGTGAACTTATGACCGAGTGTTCTACTACATCTCAAACTCCATGTAGTTCTCGTGAGTGTGTAATAGAATCATGCCATACGAAGCCCTTCTGCAAGTGCATGTGATAGCGGGTGATATTTAGCTGTAGCATTGTAAATAGATGTGTGGATGGAAAAATTAACTTCTCCTCCTATACGTGTATGCAGAAGAATACACTCCCTTGTCCCTTGAATGGAATCTAGATGGATTCCTTTAATGCTCTTAGATGCCTTCAGATGCAACCTTAGGTGGTGATAATAGATGCTTAGAGCTTGGTCCTTTATTTTGATCACATAGCTTTATATTTATATAACTCCCTTAGTTAAATTTCTTGAAAGGTTGACCCTTAAGAAAATTAGATGTCTAAAAAGATAAAAGAGGTGAGTAAGATAGAAAAAGTTAGGGGACACCCAGAGGTGAAAAGGGCACTTGGATGGTGGCTGGACTGGTGTCTGAAGTCATAAAAGATAAGCAAGTAAATTACTGACTAGTCTATAGGGTGTGTAATCTAGAAAAGAGGCCAAAGATCAATTACTAGTTTTTTCACTTACGAATCATATGAATGCAAGTATGTGTTTAGACCTAGAAATGTAAAGTGCATGATTTTGTGTCTAAATTTTCTCCCACTTTATGTTGTTTAGTGAATACTTGATAACATAAAGTAGATAAGATATGTGTACCTGATAACCATGTAGAGTGTGATGGTGATAATGTGTCGAGGAGACAAGTGAAAGCGTGGAGTGATAAAAAAAATGAAGCATGGAAGCTAAGAAAGACGAAGTGACCCTACGGGTGAAGCGTATGAGTTGTACCATGTTGTACCTGTTGTTTTGCTTGATATTGTGATTGATGTATGGCTACTTTTATTTGCATATTAAGGATTGACCTACAAAATAAGAGAAAAAGAGTAGTCATGTATTATGAAAACTTTTGAAA
Organism: Taxus chinensis; assembly: GCA_019776745.2. Taxonomy (NCBI): domain Eukaryota; kingdom Viridiplantae; phylum Streptophyta; class Pinopsida; order Cupressales; family Taxaceae; genus Taxus; species Taxus chinensis. The sequence goes on from CM034147.1 coordinate 901,947,383, forward strand.
AAGTATATAAATGTGAAAAAGTAGTAAAAGGATATAAGAATGTCTTGAACTGTCATATAAGAGCAATTTTTTTGGGTGATCTCATGCCAAGAGAGAATTTTTCGGTCTCTCACACCAAGTGCGAGTTTTTTGGGCAATCTCAACGCCTCGGAAAAAGAGTGTTGGGGAGAGAGGTCTAGTTTTACTTTCCTTTCATGAATTCATCCCAAATTTATACACCACTGGAGCTGGTGTGATCCATGTTTAGTTTTGTGTTTGATCCAAGTAGAAAAAGGAAATAGAATGCATTTTGATTGTTGGAGGATTGTTCCTGTACTACGAAAATTGCTTTGTGAACTGTTGCAAACTGTTTCGATCTAAGAAAGTAACTGTAACCACCCCCTGGTCATAGGAACCCTGGAAAGGTAAGGAGAATCAAGGAACTAGTGTATGTATTTGGGCATTGGTTTATTTTCTCATCTAAGGACCCATGTCAGAATTTGGTCTGTTCTGTGACTGTAACTCTGTTTTGTTCCTATATTGTGCAATCCTATACCGAAGCTTTGAGCTTATGTATGGGTTGACTGATTCACCCAATGTATTCCCCCCCTCATTTGGGGTACATACGATGACGTTAGGAGAATGCGGCCCAAAGGAGATGACCTGAAACTAATCTAAAATTGATACCCTACAAGGGGAGGGAATGTGCATGGTAGAAAACAAGACACATGTAAACAAAGTGGCTCGATACATGTATTAGTAGACAAATTGATAAGCATACTATATAAGATAATGTAAACACATAATAAGTAGAAAATGTAGACCGCTAAAAGTGGGTTTCAAACATGGGACATCACTCACAATGTCAGAAGACAATCAGGGCCGAAGCGGCCAAAAGCATATAAGAAATGATCAAGTAAGACATATTGCATAGACCGCAAACAATGGCATACAATGGAAAATAATGGTAAACATTGTAAGACAACCATTGTGGCAAATGGTTCTTGCAAGGAAAATTTTACACATGAAGCACCCTGTTAGCATGTTAGAAATATAAAGAGTATTTCAAAGCATGTATGATCAATGGAACAAGTAGTGTGCTAGTAAAAATAGGAAGTAGTATAAAATGAAACAATAGCACCTGTACTATGTAAGAAAGTATATTACCCTAGGATCCTTGGTGGGACTGGTAAGAGGTACAATTCCAATCATCATTGCTATGTATAAAGATATGTAGGAATTCTGCATTCACAATTAGATATCAAGTGAATGCGCATGTGTATATTATAAAGATAATGAAATACTAAGTATTTGTCTAGCATGGGAAACAAAGTGTACATGTAAGTATAAGCAAGCAAGACTAAGTGCAACCAAGATATGTAATATGTTGTGAATGAGTTTGATGGAATGATATGCAATGTGAATGTGGTAGGATCAGCGTGCCCCCCGAGTGGATGTGTATAAGTGTGAGATGAAGTTCATTTATAAAAGACCCCTCTACATTCAAGAACGAACCATAGAACAAGAGTGTGTAATCGGAAGATGGTTTGAAAATGTGCGCTAGATAGATAAATCAATGAAGCATAGAGTGTAAAGAGTGTGAATTTGGTGAGGTTCATTTCATATTTAGACCCTTAGTAGTCGATTATGAATCATGGAACTAGAGTACGTTATAGGGAAATGGTTTGAAAATGTGTGCTAGATAGATAGACCAATAAAGCATAGTGCGTAAAGAGTGTAAATGTGGTGAGGTTCATTTCATATTTAGACCATTAGCAGTTGAGTATGAATCATAGAGCTAGAGTGTGTCATAGGGTAATGATGATACAAGAGGTGTATCAATTTATGTACGATGAATGAGAAAGACTAAATGTGAATCTTAGACTGTGATGGTAGAAATTAAAGGCACTTTATAATGCTAGGAGGGGGGAAGTAAGCATGATGACCCCATAAGTGTATGATATTGAGTACACTATCCAATGAAGGTGAAGGTAAAGGGTCCTCCACCAATGTTTGAGGTGATAAAGGTGCGTGACCATGCTCTGAGATTGGCAGTATATGAAACTGATGAAGTACACGTGACGAAAGCCTAGGAGGTAAACACCGTTGTGATGGAGACCTAAGAGGTGATGAACACCTATGTGAAGGAGAACTAAGAGGTGATGAAATCCTATATGAAGGAGATCTAAGAGGTGAAGGAGGTGGTGAACTTCTATGTGAAAAGGATTCCTGAGTTGGGGACTTAGGCCAAGAAGATGGACTAGTAGATTGATGAGAATGAATAGGTTGTGTACGAATCAGAGAGATAGGTGCAGAATATACCTTAGATTTTAGAATTCTAGGGGACCAAGATGCTCTAGCGAGTGCAATGGAAACTTCAAGAGGATGTTGAGGCCACAGTGTGCATGGTGAAACACCATTGACGGTGATAAATTTCTTCTTATGAATGAATTTTAGACACAATTGATTCATGAAAATGATAGCTTGAGTAGAACGGAGCTAAGGGAGACCTAAGAGCATGTCACAACCTTTGATTGAAGGTGCCATGGTGAATGGAGAAATCATGGTGAGAGGCCCAACTGTAATTGGAAGCTTGACATAACCATAAGATTTAGGAACTGAATACGAAATATGAGAGAGTGGATAGTTGATAGAGACAAGAAGTGTAATAGAGCACACATGCATATGAATCAATGGATCGATCATTGTATTATTGATAGTATGAGGTCCAATAGAAACATTGATATGTAATGTATCAGAAGAGAATGTAGCATGATAATCATGATCAGAGAATGTAATGAATGGTGGCGATGCATCAACATTAGCAACTAGAAAATTGATATTCCCCTATGAAGGAGGAGGCACAACACGATAGGCATGATTAAGCAGAAGAATCAACAGCTTTCTTGTTGTGCTTAGAAAGATGATCATTAAATATTTTGAGATTTTTGTTTTCATTGAATGGTGTAGATGTCGAAGGATTAGGGAGCTTGATTGCATTGTTTTCAATAACATCTTGAATAAGATGTCAGAGTTTTAAACATCGATTAGCAGAAGGCCTAATGTATTGATGATAGTCACATCAAGTATTTTTCTATAATTGCATCCTTTAGGGCAAGATGGGTCCAGATTAATCGTAATAATATTTCTCTTAATAAGTTGTGGAAATAGAATATGCAGAGCACAAGGAAATTTCTTTAATGTACACTTTGAAGACTGCCGTTGAAGCTTGTTAGGATTGGAGACAACATTAAAAGTAGCTTTTGCTTTAGTAGGTTTAGGAAATGGCTTGAAACCTGATTTGATTTGAAACTGATTAGAAGATGATGAAGGTTGATCATGATACTTGAATTTTCCTATAGAGATAAATTTTCCTTCACGTAATTTAAGAGTATGACATAATTGATCAAATGAAGTATATTTCTTGAAGATGACACTCTCTTGTAGATGTGGTAAGAGACTTTGGACAAATAGATCTTGAAGTTCTAAGTCAATGAGCACATTGGTCATCCTAGCTAGGTTGTTCTTACATTGTAAAACATAGTCCATTAGATGCTCATTAGATTCTTGTTTAATTTTTGCAAGTTGAGCATAGTATATCTTAGATACGATATTGATTGAAAATGAGTGAGAAAATCATTAGCTAAATGTGTAAATGATGTTACCGAATGAATAGGCATATCATAAAACCAATGCATATCATAATATTGGAGGCTTCTAGGAAAGGTCTTTGCTAGTAAAGTATGATCATCCGCATAATCAAGACATTCCATATGAAAAGATCTAAGATGCTCTTAAGGGTCACCATGTCCGTTGAAGGTGGGAAACTTAGAGGTGAAAAAAATTGGATGAAGTGGATATGCTGAAATGGTGGGTGTGAAAGGAGTGTGAAGGAGTAAAGTGGAGTCAAGAGATGGAGATGCATGAGAAGTAGTCTGCTGCAGTTGTCAAATTTGAACTTGGAGATCTTGATAGAGAGAGGCTAGGTCTTGATTACCAGTGGAGGAGACTTACCGAGTGTGAGAAATAAAAGGTGAAGTGAATTGGTTAGTGAGATTAGGAATAGATATGGGAACAGTAGAAGTAGGTGGAAGGGTGTTATTAGGAGGTTGAGTAGCGATAGGAATGTAAGTGGTAGTAGGTAGGAACACTAAGCTCAGCTAGATTGGTAGATTCCTCACAAACAATGAATAAGAGTAGATATAGATCTTGTAGATATTCTGCAAGATGATCATTGAGCTCCTGAAGGTGGGCTTCAAGTAAAGGGTTCATAAGATTGAGCCATGATAAAAAGATGACAAAATACCTAGAAGCAAGGTTGGGTTCGAACGATGGGTTCACCAAATGATATAACAAATATTGAATTTGTAAAACCCTAATTGCAGAGTCGCATATGATAAATAAATGTTGGAATATAAATGACACAAGCAATAAATATGAAACCCTAAGTCCAAGAGGGAGAAAAAAAGACTTAGCTGATTTGAGCTTTCTCGAAGATGATCTAAACTAGAGAAACTAATGAACAGGAAGAGCATACTATCGTAACTATGCCAAATAAATTATGGAAATGTTGGATGAGTCGAGGACTAGGGTGCCTGGACTGGGGTGAGGGTGCCTAGGCACTACATACCTCTGATGGGCACTGTGACTATGCAGGGGCTCATAAAAAAAATTTGTTGTGTCATACAAGTGTCGCTAACCTTCACTTTTACTCACCTATATGTCACAGAATGATCACCGAATTCACCTATAACCTATAAAGAGAAGATGACCTGCAAAACCCTCAAAATACATCAAATCCCAAAAATCAAATATGCAAAATGGGGAGTCATAATGACCCTGGAGGTCACCCAACTTATGACCGAGTGTTGCACTATATCTCAGACTCCATGTAGTTATTTTGAGTGTGTGATAGAATCATACCCTAGGAAGCCCTCATGTAAGTGCACATGATAGCGGGTGATAGCTAGATGTAGAAATGTTAATAGATATGTGGATGGTAAAATGAACTTCCCCTCCTATGCGTGTATGTAGAAGAATGTAGTCCCTTGTCCCTTTAATGGAAGCTAGATGGATGCTTTTGATGCTCTTATATGCCTTTGGATGCAACCTTAGGTGGTGATAATAGATGCTTAGAGCTTGGTCCTTTATTTTGGTCACATAGCTTTGTATTTATATGATTCCCTTGGTTGAATTTTGTAATTAACAACTGAAAGGAAAACCCTTAAGAAAATAAGATTCCCAAAAGATAAAATAGGCCCAAAAGAGGCGAGTAAGATAAAAAGAGTTCTTAGGCACCCAGAGGGGATGAGGGCACCTGGACGTTGGCGTCCTAGCTGGGCGCTGGTGTCTGAAGTCATAAAATATAAGAAATTAAATTACTAACTAGGCTGTAGGGTGTGTAAGACCAAAGAGAAAACAAGAAAGATAGAAAAGAGGCCAAAGACAACAGTCAATTACTAGTTTTCTTGCTTAGGAATCATATGAATGCAAGTATGTTTTTATGGACCCAAAAATAAACCCAATTGTGTGATCTTGTGTCTACAACCATGCAATGAAGAAATAACCCCATATTTTTTCAGTTTTCCGTGATGGTCATGAAATGCTGTAGGACAAAGAGAAAATAGGGATGGCGACAGGGATTCATTTAAAACTTCCAATATTCAAATTTTAAAATATGCTAATACCTACTCATGATGAATATTCTAAAAAGGTGTTGAATCATGAAAAGTCGTGTATTTTCATGAAATGAACATGGTATTTAAATGAATTCAAATTGTGAATTCAGTGTGTGCGCTCATGGCACTATGATGTTATTTTGCAAAGAGAAGGAAGAGAATGACAAGAGAGGAGTGGTTAATGAATACATATCAAGAGGATTATAGAAGGGGGAGGAAGAGTAAACTCAATAAGATTAAGAAAGTCAAGTTTTTGAAGAAGATTATAGAGTGAGAAGTGCATAAGAAAATAATAGAGCACGGATTACAAGAACAAAATAAGGTATTGAATAGTTATTTATACGCCATCATTAGGTTGAAGAAGTAACTACAGTAGGTGGATCCTTTCGATTGTTGAGTTGGTGCTTAGCATTAGGAATTGGTGGCATTGGGAATTTATGACCATAGCGGTCGTGCTTGGTGTTGGTATGTCAGGGTTTCCCATCTCCTGGGATCCCTCAAGATCAACATGGACCATCTCCCCCCATTTAGCTACTCCATGGATTCTCTCGCACACCTTCTTCCAAGTAAACATGACCTGTACAGAATCATCAGGGACGGCATCTACAGACAGTTTATCCAGATCACTTGGACCAACCCCCAGGGTGAGCTACGTCTGAAAATGGCCTTCTACGCAAATCACTTCCTTGAGATTAATAATTGATTGATCACTCGTCCAGCCTATATCTCATGTCATTGGATGCATGCTCTTCACATATCTCTGGGTCAGTTCATATTTAGCTCCCACAGGCTTTGATTTGAGAGAGATCACCAGTTGGACCGGTCTAAGAGGATCTGTCAGCTTTTCTCCCTCCAGGAGATTGAGATAGAGGAATACTTCATTTTTAGGTGCCCCACCTACTATGAGATTAGAGGGGGTTTCATTGTCTTTTCTGTGAACACTAAACTTTCACGGGGTTCTTCAGATGTTAAGATCAGAGGTTTCTTGCCCTCTATTTACAGGAATATTTTAAGCTTTGCGAACAGGATCCTCCATCCCACTTCCAGGGAGATTACTATTTGGCAGATCACCTCCTACTTTAGTATGCTCCTTGGTGAGAGGGGCATCAATCGGAGGTTCCACAGTAGAGAACCACATACCAGATCTGTCAGGACCAGGGGCTACTTCTCAAACCAGAGGCATCCGGACTCAGACTCGGCCAAGAGCCCCCCCCCCCCCCCCCCCCCCCCATAGGTGGAAATTCACCAGGCCTAATTAGAGAGATAGACTTTCCATAGGGTGTATGCGTACCAAGATTCTTCCAGCTCCTAACACCAGACACCAGCATATCACCATATTTTTTCATCCAGATTCAGATGATAGTTGAGAGGGTTGGTGTTGAGGATCCTCCCTCCACCCCCTCTCCTTCTTTGTACACTCTCCTTTCTTTTGTATTCTCCCATCCCTTCGAGCCCAGGCTTCTTCTCTTTTTTCTTGTTGTTTTCTGGGACCTTTTTGGGCTCCCTTGTTTCTTCTTCATTACATTGTATGGTATAGTCCCATTAACCTACTTTGTGGTCATTTGTTGGACATTTAATATACTTATCTTATCTTATCTTTGGTGAGTGTTTGCACACAAAGCATTTTTGAGTTGGTGCTCGGTCTTGGGGATTGGTGACTACAGTGAGTTAGTGCTCAAAAATCATTTTTGAGTTAGTGCTTGCCATTAGGGATTGGCATCTCCAGTAGGTTAGTGCCTACAAACATTTGTAAAACAATTATTTTTGTGTTTGTATTTAGATAGTATCTCCAAGAAGTCTTTTCTCTGTGGTTTTTCTCCCAAAAGGGTTTCCACATAAATATTGTGTAATTAATGTATGTTAAAGTTTAAATTGTAAAAATTGGATATATTCTAATTCACCAACCCCTCTCAGTATAAGTGTGTTTTCTACAATCAGTATCAGAGCGGGTTCCTTCAGAAGATTCTACTCACTGGAAGGTAGATTTCAGAAGCACATATGGCAAGTCAAGAAGGTTTATCCTCAAACAAGGCTTCATTGTTTAGTGGAACAAATTATGCCTTTTGGAGTATAAGAATGCAAACCTATCGAATGGCTCTAGGGTTTGATATATGTCAATATTTTTTTAATGGCTATATAACTCCAACAACCCCTCCAACATATCAAGCTGGAAAGAAGGTAAGTGAAAGCAATGCAAAAGTTGTGAATGTTATATTAATTGGATTGTTTAAAGCATAATTTTTCAAAGTAATACATTGTGGTTCAACAAAGTAATTTTGGTATAAGCTCAAAAATGTCTATGGAGGAGACGATAAAGTAAAGAAAGAAAAACTTCAGATACACATAGGTCATTTTGAGAGTTTGAAAATGAAGGATGAATAAAACATTGTTGCTTACCTTCTCCACGTGGATGTTGTTGTCAATACTATTAGAGGTCTTGGTGAATAAATGAAGGATGAAACTATTGTGAAAAAATTTCTAGGATCTCTTCCTCTGAGATTTGATGCCAAAGTTTCTACTATTGAAGAGTTGAAATATTTAACTATCTTAACAATGGATGAACTACATGGGATCCTCACAGCATAAGAGATGAGAATTGAAAGTGACAAATCATCTAAGCAATAAGATGCATTTAAAGCATTAAAGAAAGTGAAAGTAAGAAACTTGAACCACGTGATTTCCCCAACAATGAGTTAGATGAATAATAATCTCACTTTGTCAATAGGTTGAAGAAAGGATCTAGAAAATATAAAGGTGAGTTACCATTCAAATGTTTTTATTGTGGTGAAATAGAACATTATGCAAACAAATGCCCATACAAAAACAAGGTTGATGAAGAAAAACAAATCTTGAAGGAGAGTAACATGTATTATCAATCCAAGAAGAAGAATCATAATCCAGGGAGATCCAAAGTAATAAGAATCACTAAAGGCATAAGAAAAACCTCTATACCAAGGAGGAAAGTAAATCATCTAAATAAAGTGATGAAAGCATCTATGTCTAGTGATAAGGATGAATACGTTCATTGCCTTTAAGATAAATGAAGGAAAAGAAGAGTTGGAATCAGAATATGATGAAGATACTGGATTTGAAGCTAAAGTGGATCTTGAAGGTAAACTTATTTCTCCCCTAGAAGAACTCAAGAGCCTCAGAAAGAAAAATCAGAAACTAAAAAAGAAATTTTAGAAGTTAGAAAGTGAGTATGATGCTTTAAATTCAAATATCATGCATGATCTTGAAAATTCCAATAAAATCATCATTGATCTAAAGATTAAACTAGAAGTGATGAAGAATATTGATGAAGATGTGAGTACACAGCTGAAACAAAAAGAAGGAAATTTTGAGAAACTTGAATGTGAAGTTATTTTCTTAAGAAAATAACTTTAGAAATCAACTACCAAGCTTGAAATTTGTCTCAAGTTTGGAAAGAGCTTTGAAGTTTTAGAAAACATCATCAATAATCATAGATCACCATTTATCAAAGAATGTCTTTGCTATAATGAGAAGTCTGTAAAATATGATCCCAAAGAATCTCCAAAAGTGACAAGTCCATAGAGTTCAAGAAGTTATGCATATTCTCTTAAAATCTCTACCAGTGATGAGAGCAACATGAAGAAAGTACATATTCCTCAATTCCCAAGCACTTCAAATGAAAGTTACAGAAGAGAAGAAATTCATGTTACTCCTCCAAAAGGAAATAATGATTCAACAAGAATATCATTCCCCCCAAGGAAACATTACAAAAATAGGTTCCAAAATTATTTTTATAGTTATTGTTATTCATGTAATCAGTTTGGTCATAGGGCAGCAGATTGTAGATCTTATGCAAAAAAAATTGACAGAAAGATAAATTCAAATGTAAATTCATATGTACCCTCCACAAATAGGAACTGTAACTCATTTTCTCTACTGATGAATTTTTATATTGAATGATATAAGTGCCACAACTTGGGGCATAAAGTTCAATTTTGTAGAAGTGGGTTTGTATTTTCCACTAGGAATTTTAAGGATGAGGTAACCAAGGATAAATAGAAGGTTGAGTCAGAAAAAGTATTGAAGGAGAAGCAGGAGAAAGAAATAAGTAAATAAAATTCCATGATTGTTCAAAAAGAATTCCGTGCACGTAATGAAGGAAATCATTGGTACATTGATATTGGTTTCTCAAGCCACATGACTGGGGACAAAATTAATTTTCTCACTTTGAAAAAGGTAAATGGAGGCACTAAAAAATTTGGAGACAATGCCGCAACAAAAATTTCAGGGAAGGGCACCATTAGCTTAAACAATGGTAAATCAAAAACTGAAGATGTATTGTATGTTTAAGGACTAAAGCATAATCTTTTGAGTGCAATTCAAATGAGTGAAAGGGGATACACATTAACCTTCTATGTTGTAAGATGTGAATTAAGAAAGGTTGTTGTTGATGCATGTAGGACAGAAAATAATCTTTATATCCTTAGTGAAATTAAAGGTGAAAAGTGCTACATGAGGAAAATTTATGAGAGATGGTTACGACATAAGAGAATGGGTCATATGAACAGTTGATAATCTAGTAAAAATTATTTCCAAACAAGTTCTTAAAGACATGCCAAAGATTATTAAACCAGTAAATACCATTTGCAAACAATGTCGATTTAGAAAGCAAGATAAGAGCCTCATTCAAAACAAAGGAGTAATCAACCACAAGGTTATTGGAACTAGTGCATACTGATATTTGCGGGCCTATAAGAACTCAAAGCATGTAAGGTGAGATATATTTCATGTTATTCATTGATGATTTTATTAAGATCACATGGGATAATTTTATAAGAGAAAAATATAAAGCATTTGAAAAATTTAAGGCATTCAAAGCCTTGGTTGAAAATGAAACGGATTTGAAAATCAAGTGTTTAATATCTGACCGAGGAGGAGAATTCACTTCAAATGAATTCATAGAGTATTGTGAGCGTTATGGAATAAAAAGACATTATTTTGCTGCAAGAACTCGACAACATAATGGAGTTGTTGAAAGGAAGAATAGAACTTTATAAGAGATGGCTATAACTATGCTAGATGAATCCAAATTATCTGAAAAAATATGGAGAGAGGTAGTCACTACAAAAATATACATTCGAAATAGAGGGCAGATCAAATTTAATAACAATAAAACTCCTTATGAACTATGGAAGGGCATATTAGCAACTGTCAAACATTTCAGAGTTTTTGGAGGTAAGTGCTACGTCAAGAAAGATGATGAAGACTTGGGTGAGTTTGAAGCTAGAGCTGATGAAGTTATTATTCTTGGTTACTCTCAAATAAGAAAGGAATGTAGATGTTACAATTTGGGAACACTCAAAATTGTTGAAAGTGAAAATGTGAAGGTAGATGATATCAAGTAAAAGCAGAATAGGATACAAGAAATTGACTATTATGAAGAAGTCAATGGCGAAGATGAAAAGGAAGATGAAATTGAAAAGGAATAGGTTGAGAAAAAAGAAACAAAAACACCATCCAGATTAGTCCAGGAAGAAACATTCAGAAAATGAGATTATAGGTGATAAAATCTTAGAGTACAAAGTAGAAGAAGACTAGAAAATGTATAGGAGCATGCAAATTTTTATTTACTATCCAAAATTGAGCCTAAAATATTTTTTGAAGTAAGTGAAGACAAGCACTGGATTGGAGTAATGGAAGAAGAACTTGATCAGATAGAGAAGAATGAGACTTGGGAGCTTGTCCCAAGACCTAAGGACAAGAATGGGATTGGAACCAACTGGGTATTTAGAAATAAGATAAATGAAGATGGGTAAGTAGAAAAGAATAAATCAAGGTTAGTATGAAAAGGCTATGCACAAGTTGAAGCTATTGATTTTGAAGAAAGATTTTCTCATGTTGCATGTTTAGAAGCCATTAGGATGTTATTGGAATTTGCTTGTTATAAGAACTTTAAAGTTTATCAAATGGACATTAAATATACTTTTTGAATGGGAATTCAGAAGAAGAATTTTACATTGAACAAACAGAAGGATTGAATATTATCAAATGATAAGTTTATACACCTAAATTTTTATGCTTTCTATTTTCATACCTGTTACTAACAATTCTCTTTTCAGGTTAGAGGTCATTGATGCAACTATCTATGGAACAGGTGTCATAAGGGACTCGTTCTGGGATAGGGGTATGGTTATTCATGTAACTATTGGGTTAGGGATCATACATGGAGAGAGAACAGATTTCAGTCCCATTTATGTATTTATTTTTCTCATATTCCTCTTATTTTGCCTCTTATCTTCTTGTTTTTTTTTCATTCTTCTTTCTTTTGTTTTACATTAACCTTGCTTCTCATCTCTCTTTACACATATCTCTTTGAATTTTCCTCCCTTTCCGACGCCATCACCTACGAGTAATTACGTCGATGAAAATTCAAATTCCCTGATGACACCTTCACCCATGGGCAATGGCATTGGTATAAATGCCCCAACTCTCATCTTCATATCATAAGCTTTTACAATTGCACAAAGTAACTCACCATTAGCTTTTCTCTCTTGTGCCAACTTGCATTCTTCTCACTTAGCTTCTATATTTCTTACATCTTGACTCTCGACTTGGAGATTATTATTTCTTGGATTGGTTTGCTTGCACTTTTGGGTCAACTATAGTGATCTAGGACTAGATTGTTTCCCCTTCTCCACATAAAATTTGTTCTCTCTTGGTGTATGGTACTTTGGGAGATAGATGCATCAACAACTGCCCCCAAACATGTAATTTTTCTAACTCACTTTGTCATTTTGTATAGATTAGTTTCCTACATTCAATGCATACTTTATGTTAGCTTAGTATTTTATGGACATGTTAGGTTAGTGTATTGCATTTCAGTTCTTTATTTCATATAACATGCTTTCCCTAGGTAGCATAATCTTTGCATGCTTACTTTCTTTATCATTACCCCCATAGTGGCGATACCTCCATATAGCTCCTTAATCTTCTTCATCCTAAGGCCTTGGAAAATTTTAGGTTTTCCTAGTGTTAGGGTTACTTCCCTTGGGGTATGTGATCATAGCGGTCCATGTATCCCCTTTAATTATATCCATTTGTGTTTCATTCTTGGTGTGTCCCTCACTTGTTGGCTTGAATAACCTGGTTGAACGAATGATTAGAGTGCACAGACTTTAGAAACATTTTTCCCATCATACATCCTTGGTGAACCCAACATGAATATTTCTTTTACACATTCTGATCGAGAATAACTCTTTAAGAACATCCATCATTCTGATTTCTTACTCATTCTTCAGATTGATCCATCTTCACAGTTGCATCTTATATCACATTAGTCTTCACATCGGCTTCATACATCCTTGGTGAACCTAACATGAATCTTATTTTGTCCCTTGCTGATTGAGCACAACTTGTTAAAAGCATCCAATTTTCATTTTTGTCTTGTTTTAGTCTTTAAAATTCCAAAATACCCTAAAAACCAATCTTTCCAGATGTCATCGACCCCTGTGTCATTTTTGTACAAGGCCAATCCTATATGTGTTGTCTAAACTTCTCCTAGATGACATTGGCCCCTATGTCATCTCTATACAGGGTCAATTATGTATTTCTTGGTTTAGTTTCATCCCTGACGTCATTGGCCCCTGTATCAGGTCTATACATGATTGATTATGTCTGTTTTGACTCATTTAGCATTCTCGACTTCATCAGCCCTTGTGTAAAATATTTTCACAGTCGCTTGCATTTAAATTTCAATTTTATAGAGTTATTTTTCAACTTCCAGTTTGTGCCTATGTCTCCTCTCAGGCTCTTCATGGCTCAATTTAATCCCTTGAACTTCGTAATGGGTAATTCATTTATGCTTGCCTTCTCTCTTCATGATCCTAAATGTTACAGCTCTCATCATGTCAGTGTTAATCTCCCTAGCTGCCCCAATCCTACCCATAAAGCTCTATTGTCCTCACCTTTTCCTTTGATCACTCAGAAGAAGGTTACTCAGCTGAGTGCAATATGATTGAGGTTGAGAAGATAGATTCCATATCCATCATTCGTCCTAATAAAAAATAACGCATACATGATCAGACTTCTCCTTGTAGAAATGATCAAAATGACTCCACTAAAACTCCCACTAATGAGCACAAATAAGCACCCACCTCTAAAGGCCAACCTTCTTCTATGGATTTTAACGCAGTGATAATTAAACTCCTACAAATGGCCTTATACCAGGATACCACCACAACTAGCATGATTCAGATGTAGAATCAAATGTTACAGTTAATTTCTCAAAATGTGGTACCTAGCATGCCTTCTCATACACCTCCCCCACTGCTAGGTGTGCATGGGGATCATATTCCTCTTCCACCAAGTCAGAGTGAGATATAAAAAAATTCCAAAATGAAAAATATTAGTCCTTAGAAATATCTCGTTCCAACTGTCAAATTCAGCGTCATACAAGCCCCATGAAAATGTCATAGGCATCATAGAGCATTCACATTATCAACATGTCTTGGTTCAAATGAGGTCTTCCATATTTGAAACCAATACCATTGACATTTCCTATGACATAATAACACCTTTTCACCCTTCTGTACCTCAGCCACAGGCTTCCCAAGACAAAAATACTCCTCTTCTAGACACCTTAAGCCCCTATAAAAACTATTCTTCATGGTAGATGGTGTCTGAAACTATTTTCCTACCCACATACACCTTCGGTCCCTGTAAAAAATATTTTTTAGGGTTGATGGTGTTTGAAACTATTTTCCTAACCACAGACACCTTTGGCCCCTATGAAAAATCTTCTACAGGGCCGATGGTGTCTGAAACTATTTTCCTAGCTATGAACACCTTCAGCCCCTATGAAAACATAATTTATAGGGCCGATGGTGTAGAAACTAAGTAACAGAGTATCTCTAAAGTCTCTCTGGATATCCCTACTTCTTATGAAACTATTCTTGAGGACTCCCACCACTCTCATCCAACTGCACAATCTAGCCATGATGATTGGGGTCTTATTGAAGCACCTACACAAATACCTAGCCAAGTTCCTCCCCTAAAAATCATTTGTATGTTGCCTCGCCACTGCGAGCGTCTTGTGATAGCCATGTTATTTATGAACATTATCTTTCCTCCCTCTTTGGGGAAAACCCCCACATTGCATAGTTCGAAGGAAAGCATTACCGTTAGTGTGAGATATTTTCCATGCATACTGATCTCATCACGGATGGTCAATCTTGTATATGTATCACCTCATTAAACTTCACCAAAACTATTAGTTATTCCCCTACACATATAACCAACCCTTGTTACTATGTCTTGAACTATAAATCACATTTTACATCAGCTCGACAACATCCTTATAAATACTTTATTATGACTCCCCTTTTCTTTTTCCCTAACATATCCTACAGTTGGAATGTCACGGTCTTGATTCTACCTATCTTGGATCCTTTTTCCCTGACATCTCCTACCATTAGAATGTCACGGTCTTGATTCCACCTATCTTAGCTTACATCTCCTACCATTATAATGGTGTGTTCTTGTGCATCTTATCTTACGTCTTTGACCTCGCTTAGATTTAACTTATCTAATTAAGCATCAATTTTATCCAAATATCATCAAAAATCACTTATTCACGTTGGCCTTTCCTTAAGTGGATTGTTGCAGTCTTGTGCATCCTTTCTTAGGATCATAGTCTTTCCTAGATTTATTTTCTTCCTTTATTCTTATAGCATCTACCTCATGGGTTTTTACACTTTTCAGGGTTGTTATTATCCCCTTGGGCTAATCATCCATCCTTTCCTTGTTTACACCTTCCGGTTTCATTTCGGTCTCTCTTTGTAGCTTCTACCATATGGGTTTTTATGTTTTTTAGCGTTGCTACCCGCCGCTTGGCTTTGAAACTCTTTGACACCTCATCTCCAATTCAGAATGCCAAGGCATCCATCCCATGGGACCCTAGATAGGTGATTTATGTCTTATTTTACTAATGATCCTCTAGTGTTTCTTTTTAAATGTTCTTCTTTAGGGTTCTAGAAACATGGATTACGCATGTACGTAGCAGGACGACTGACACTATCAGGTACGCATTGGTGGGTATATTTCATTTTATCTATTCCTTTCTTTACTTTCCACACTTACTTGCATTTTTGGTACCATGTATCATTATTTGCATATACTACCCCATGTTTTTCTATTGTGACATGTGGTTATCAATGGTGGGGCATATGTATACACCTAAATTTTTATGCATTCTATTTTCATACATGTTACTGACAATTCTCTTTTTAGGTTAGAGGTCATTGATGCAAATATCTCTGGAATGGGTGCCTTAAGGGGCTCGTTCTGAGATAGGGGTATATTTATTCATGTAACCATTGGGTTAGGGATCGTACATGGAGAGAGAGCAACTTTCAGTCCCATTTATGTATTTCTTTTGCTCATATTCCTCTTATTTTGCCTCTTATCTTCTTGTTTTCTTCCGACATATTTCTTTCTCATGAACCCATTTCTTCCATTTTATATTATCCTTGATTCTTATGTCTCTTTGAATATCTCCCATTGTTTTTCCCTCCATTTCTGATGTCATCGTCCGCGGGTGATTGCGTTTATGAAAATTCAAATTCCCTGCCGACGCCTTTGCCCATGGGTGATGGCATCGATATAAATGCCCAACTCTCATCTTCACATCATAAGCATTCATATCATAAGATTTTATAATTGAAAAAAGGAAATTACTATTATCTTTGATCTCTTGCACAAAATTTCATCTGCTCCCTCAGCTTCTGGACTTCTTACATATTGACTCTTGGCTTAGAAATTCTGCTTGCATGGATTAGTTTGATTACACTTTTGGGTCAATGATAGTGAGCTAGGACTGGATTATTTTCCCTTCTCCACCTAAAATTGTTTCTCCCTTGGTGTATGGTACTTTGGGAGATAGATGCATCAGTTACCACCCCCTAACAGTTAAGTTCTCTAACTCACTTTATCATTTTTTATAGAGCAGTTCTACATTCGATGCATAATTTATGTTAGCTTAGTATTTTATGGACATGCTAGGTTAGTGTATTTCATTTTAATTCTTTACTTCATGTTACATGCTTTCCCTAGGTTAGCATAATCTTTGCATGCTTACTTTCTTTATCATTACCCACCATAGTGTTGATATCTCCATAGGGTTCCTTCCTCTTCTTCAACCTAAGGCCTTGAAAACTGTAGGTCTTCCTAGTGTAAGGGTTACTTCGCTTGGGGTATACGATCATAGCCGTCCCTGTAACCCCTTTAATTTTATTTGTTTGTGTGTTTGTCTTGGTGTGTCCATACCTCGTTGCCTCGAATACCCTAGTTGAATGGATGATTAGAGCACACGACGTCTAGTCACATTTTTACCCATCATACAATAAGGACTATGTATGCAAGTTAAAGAAATGGATTGAAACAAGCCACTAGATCTTAGTACTCAAGACTAGACAAGTATCTACAACACTAAGGGTTCAAGAAAAGAATTGTTGATAGTAATCTATACATCAAAAATGAAGGTGAGAATCAGTTGATTGTTGTTGTTTATGTTGATGACATCAATGTTGGAGAAATTAAGGACAAGATGTGTCAAGATTTTGTTGTAGAAATGCAAAAGGAGTTCAAAATGTCCATGCTTAGTGAGTTGTCATTTTTTCTTAGATTACAAATTTCTCGATTTGACAAAGGCATATTCATTTATCAAACCAAGTATGTTAAGGAAATGTTGAAGAAGTTTAGAATGGAAGACTGCAATCCAGTTATTACACCCATGATCATAGGATGTAAGTTTAACAAGGATGATGAATCTCCTGAAGCAAATTAGACTCTTTATATGTCTATGATTGGAAGTTTGTTATATGTAACTGCATCAAGACCACATGTAATGCAAGTAGTAGGCATGGTAGCAGGTTTTCAAGCTACTCCAAAAGAAACTTGTATGTAATTTGTCAAAAGAATACTCAAATATCTGAAAGGTATGATGGATTATTGTTTTTTGTATAAAAAAGGTGAAGATTTTTCCTTAGCAGCATATACAGATGCAAATTGGGTTGGTTGTACAGATGACATAAAAAGTACAAGTGATGGTGTTTTCTTTTCAGGTAAAAGTTTAATATCTTGGCTGAGCAAGAAAAAATTTTATCTTTCTCTATCTACAACTGAAGTAGAATATATTGTTGCAGTATCATGTTGCACAAAAGTTATCAAGATGAAAAAAGTGTTGAAGGATGTCAAGGCAGATTTAATTCTCCCATTTCTATAATTTATGAAAACATTGTTGTAATAAACATCTCAAAGAATCTAGTTATGCATTCCAAAACAAAGCATATTCCCATCAAATGTCATTTTTTGAGAGAGAAATTTCCAGATCAGCAGGTTAAGTTGGACTACAATGCCACAAAATAACATATTTTTGATATTTTTACAAAAAACCTTCCAAAAGAAACATTTAAATATCTCAGAAAAAAGTTGGGAGTAATATCCTTTTCAAAAGGTCATTAAATGGAAGCATGCAGTTAGGGGGAGTATGTGATGAGATTGTTTTCCTTTTCCATTGATGTCAAAGGGGAAGAATTGAACGTCATAAGAAGTAATACATCAAGGGGGAGAAATAGAAGAGTTAATGTCAGGGGGAGCAATAGATCGAGATGGAAGGTATTGTAAGATGATTGGTGAATGTGGTTGGTTTCCATCAATGAAAAATGGGGAGATTGTTAGAAATATTGTCATTGATGTCAAAAGAATACTGATAACTATCTCTTAAGTTAGAAAAATTATCATTGATGCTTACATATTTGTCTCTTATGAAAAAGGTGATTCAATTGTCTTTATACATGTCATGCACCAAAGAAAACTATTTTGTAGTGTTTCATGGGTTTATAGTGTTCCGCAGGTGTTTGAAGTGTTCCACAGGTTTTGGAGTGTTCTGCAGTTGTCTGTAGTGTTTTACGTGTCTGAAAGTGCTTCGCGTATGTATAGTGTGTATGGAGGGTTGGTGTAGTGTATCGCATATTGAAGGCCCACACTGAAGTATTTTGCGGTCTAAAATAATACCACCTAACAAATAATTTATGTCGTGTATTGAAGATAATGCCACAGAAGTCAGATTATGGTGAGATATAAAGAAGGATTTCCAAGCAATGAAGAAATGACCACGGAGTGTTCTAAGTTGTTTACGATAATCATGAAATGTCATGGGACAAAGAGAAAACACAGATGGCCACATGATTCGTTGAAAACTTCAAATATTCAAATCTCAAAATATATTAAAATTGACTCGTGATGAATATTCTAAAAAGGTGTCCACTCATGAAAATTCATATATATTCATGAAATGAACATAGTATTTAAATGAATTCAATTACGAATGCGGTGTGTGTGCTCATGGTACTATGATGGTGTTATGAAAATATAAGGAAGAGAGTGACAAGAGAGGAATGGTTAATCAAGACATATCAAGAGGATTAGAGAAGAAAGAGGAAGAGAAAACTCAAGCAGATAAGAAAGTCAAGTTGCTGAAGAAGATTGCAGAGTGAGAAGTGCATAAACAAATAATAGAGCATAGATTACTGGAATAGAAGAAGGTAGTGAATAGTTATCTATACGCCATCATCAAGTTGAAGAAGTAACTACAGTAGGTGGATCCTTTTGATTGTTAAGTTGGTGCTGAGATTGTGGATTGGTGTCTCTAATGAGTTGGTTCTAACAATGCATTTCTGAGTTGGTGCTCGGTCTTGGGGATTGGTGTCTCCATTGAGTTGGTGCTCAGAAATCATTGTTGAGTTATTGCTTAATATTAGGGATTAGTGTCCCTAGTAGGTTGGTGCCTACAAAAATTTGTAAAACAATTATTTTTGTGGCTAGATTTGGATAGTATCTCTAAGCATTCTTTTTCTCTGTGGGTTTTCTCTCAAAATGGTTTCCACATAAATATTGTGTTGTTCAACCATCATATATTTGTAATTAATGTATGTTAAATTTTAAATTTTTAATAATTATATATAGTGATTCACCCCTCTCTCAGTATAAGTGTATTTTCTACAATTGGTATCAAAGCGGGTTCCTTCATAATAGTCTAATCACTAGAAGTTAGATCTTAGAAGCACACATGGCAAGACAAGAAGGTTTATCCTTAAAAAAGGCTCTATTGTTTGATGGAATAAATTATGCCTCTTCATAGAGAGTTGATATTAGCATCCTCGTAGAGGGTTGACATTGTTTCACCAAATGCAACTAGTAGGTGTCCAATCTGATCACTTCACCTTCACTATCATACTCCTAACTTGTGCCAAATTAGGAGTATTGAAATAGGGTACAACCATCCACCAAAGCATTATGTATAATGTAATTTTGTCGTATGTTTTAGTAGAAAATTTCCTAGTAGATATGTATTAAAAATGTGGAAGCACGCACAATGCATGCAAAATACATGAAAAAATGGCTCAAAGAAATGTTTCCCCATGGACTACAACGATTCCAACACACAAAATGGGTTTGTTAAAAATATCTAGAAATTTTCAAGATAATGCAATTGGCAGGTGTAAAGTAAGACTCACAATATTTTCTAGCACCATCCCATCCTTTGTCAAAATGAGAGCTTTAGAGTGAGGCATGGCCATTCATCAGACCATAATGGATAGTAGATGTTTTTCAAATATAGTTGCAAGTACTATAGTAGATATGCATGCAAAATGTGGATACATATACAAGGCATGTTGATTGTTTTACAAAATTCCTCAAAACATCATGGTCTCATGGAATGTCATGATAATAAGAGATGTACAAAATGTATTTTGAAAGGGTGCTAAAAATATATGTGGGGTAAAGTGTTAGGTTGTGGAGCCAGTTTTCATATGTGAAAGTGTTGAAGACTGTACACTAAGAGTACTATACACTTTACACATTTTTTTGGCCTCGAAACAAAATGTGCCCAATATACCAGGAAATGTGTTTTTTCTCATATGGGTAATATTTTTGACCCATAGGTTTATGGGATGGTTTTGGCCCACGGTTTTGATGCCCACGGTTTTGTAAAAATGCTTAAACAGTTGTCTACTTATGTGGTTTTTTGCATAATGTGGTTTTGTGCATATGGTAGGCATGATGTAACATTGCAGATGTGTTTTGAATTTGGGTGTGAATTATGTAGAGTTTGTTGAGCATAGCTCCAAACAGATCTGGGTATTGTATTGAGAGAGCGGTGGCTTGTAATAAAATCTGAGCAAGTGATTCTTGGTGGACGTAGCTCAAATTAGGTGAACCACGTTAAATATTGTCTCTTTGTGTTGTGTTGTTATTATTCTGCACTTTTATTTGAGATTTGTAATATTTTCTGCATATTAGTTTCTACTATTGTGATTCTGTGAGGGATTATTCCACATATTTTATCCCTTATTTCCTAACATAAAGGAAATCCTAATGTTCCATCGATTTCATATTGAGGTTATCAAGTTAAAGGGTGTTTTGGTTAAATCCAATGAATCAATGAGGGTTTCTGAATATGTTAGGAAGGGCATGTACCTAAATTTTGTCGCATAAGCACACACTACTTTATTGGGGACCTTGATGAGAAGAATACTATTGCAGATGATAAAGAATGATTTCTTCAAGTCAAACTATTTCTTTATCTTTTTCCAGTTCATAACCATTTTCATGAGAATTTTATGGTGGCTTAAAACATCAAGTTTTAAAAAATTGTTAGTTATATAAGTGACTATATAATAGGGCACTTTCACAAGCCCAAAAACTCTTTATTTTTAATCACTCAATGAATTTCCTAGCTCCATAGTTGCATTATATATGGTTTAGAATTCTAGGGAATTACCACCAACCAACTTATTTTGTAGTTGATATGTTAAAATATTAATAGTTTTTAAATGGGTCAAGGTAAATTTAAGGGAAGATCAAGCTCTTGGTTAATTTTAAGGGGTTTTTTTTACAATAATTAAACTACCTTTATCTTATTACAAAAACAAACCTTTTTTGTATTATGATAATCAAACAAATAATTTTTTCAAAAACATTTTAGATAATTCTTGTGAATTCACTTAATGTTACTAAATTTTCCATTTAGTAGCCTTTCTTAATTCCATGGTGAATATTATCAACCATTCATAAAGAAACAGAGTAATTTTATATACTTCAATTAGAGATGTCATGACATTGAATTGTTTTGAAGAAACTTGTGCATGTCTGGGATGATCATTTGGGAGAGGTGGAGAAAAGAAAAAAGAAAAATGTGGTAGATCTTTCGACTAACCTTCATTATTTTATATGATCTTTTTGTCTATAATAATTGTAATATATTGAGCTAGATCTGTCATTTGGATAGAATGTGTTTTTCCTTATTTATGATTATAGATTTTTTATTTTACTTTAAATCCTTTTTAGAAGAAATTTCACCTATTATATGGAAATGAATTTCCAAACTAATTTTACACTTGCAATTGTGAGCGAAGAAAGTGTGTGCCTTCACATGTCCAAGTCGGAATAAATACTCCAAAGGAGGACTTCTCTAGAGTAAAAAAGAGTGTATTCTAATCACGTGGAAATTGTACATTGTAAAAAGTAATCATGACTCACTCCTATTTCCTACAACATAACAGTGATATCGTGGAAACCTCCTTCATTACAAATTATTTATAGCCTTGCACCATTTCCCTTCTATGTATGTTATACACTTTCTTAGGTTTTGCAAACATAATTTAGTCTCTCTTTTTACATGGTATTCAAATCTATCCTATACTATATTTTATCAACTTTTAGAACCTTTAAAATTAATGTAACCTCCACTATATAGGATATCCAAACAAATGCTAGCACATTCCCCTTTCAGATATTTTTACATTGACTATATTTACTTTTTAGATTAACTTGTGTGTGCTTCCAGTGTTGTCTTTCTCAAATCTTGTATCACTAAGGAAACTAAGTATATTTTGCACCATCCACTATTGAGACAAGTGGTTCGGCATGTATCAAATTTCATGCAAAGTCTATTCAAGGTAAGTATATTTCATGATTCTCAACTTAGCACTATTACTTCATTTACAACCATTTAATATGATTTCAAAATATTGTGTTTCTTTCTAATATACCATATTTTGTTACACTATTGTCATATGAGATGATCTACAACTGGCACATATGTATAAACCTTTATTTTCTTATACTAACAATTTCACTTTGCAGGTTGTTTGGTACATTAGTCCTCCTTGAGTGCATACCTTAATGGGTGCCCCGTGATTGGGGTAGTATGACTCATAACACTATGTGGGAGATCATTATGGCACTTACCCTTCCTATTATCACAATACCACCATTTTATACCTATGTACTACCCCCTTATATCACCTTTACATATGCTCCAAGTGGCTTCCATCATCCTTCCTTCCATTCATGCTTCCTCACCTTCATGAACATGGATGTCTTGTGGAAAAGCATGTCTAGTTGACTCTTCAATCCGATATAGACACACTTAATATCATTTCAACGTCGGATAATTTAATTTTCCTTTACACAAAAAATATTCCCTTGAAAAGAGTTTTAGCGCTTAGTGGAGCTTACACTTAGAGATCATTATTGACATTCTAGGTCTAGGAGAAGTAATCATTTCAATTAGGCCAATAAATAATACAATAATTTTTGGAGTTCCCATATTTTCTCTTTATAATCCATCTTTTATATCCTTCTTAACATCTCTATACATATATTATTTCCATTGTTTAATTTGATTGGTTATTCACATGTATAATGTATTTTGCATGAGACCTTTAGGTCACATTATATATATCAAAGTAATTTGCAAATGAAGAACCATAAAACAATAGAATGATCATAGTAAGCATTAAAGGAAAGAGCATGTAAGAGAGGCTACCAATGCATGATCCCGTTAGATAACATTCACTATTCTACAAAAAAAACTCCAGCACCATAATATTCAGAGGTGTCAATATTATAAATTTTCTATGGACAATAATGGTCACACATAGGATAATATAATGAATGCAATGGATATAACAAACTACTCACAGCTATTGAACTTAACTTTGATGGAGCTTCAAAAGGTAACCCTGGAGCTGCTGGTGGAGGTGGCATTATCAGAGATCACAATGGTAACATGGTGGTGGCTTATGCTGGGCAAATGGGTTACCAAACTAATCACTATGCTGAAGCTCTCTCAGCTCTCTAGGGTATTAGGATTGCTAAGAATTTGTATATTGAAAAAATTCTGATTGAAGGAGACTCTCTTAATATTATTAACAATCTCAATAATAAACACCCCCCCAGCTAGACCGTCAAAAGTTTCATTCATGAATCTATAAGTATCTGTGGCACCTTCAACATATGCAACTTCATGCATACTTATAGAGAAGGTAATAGAACCGCCGATGTATTGGCAAACGAGGGAGTTACAAACACCCATACAAATCTCACCATTTGGAATTATCATGATGCCATCTCAGATAAGCTTGGAAAGACCTTGGAGCATGATAGAAATCCTAGCCGTACTGGTTAGTTGGATTTATTGCATGCATTATGTGCTGGCAAACAGGTACACCGCTGCAAACCAGTCACTTTGCCCTATGTGAAATCAAAGGAACAACTACCCTTCACATTTTCTTGGTCTTTAATAATCCTGGTCCAGAGATGTTAGTTTGCAGTTTCATCGCTATTGTTAAGTTGTTGCTGTTAGTTTGCTATTTTTTCGCTGTTTACTTGTTGTTTTGTCACTGCAGCTTGGCTGCTTTCTGCTCTGTTTCGTTTTTGCGTTTTGGAGTTTAGCTCCATTTGATCTCCTCTCTGTATCCGGATTTTGATCCTTTCTCTATTCTTCTCTTGCCCTTTCTGGCTGTTGAGCTTTTTTGTACAAGGGTATAGTCCCTTTCAAAAAACTAATTTACCAATAATTAAAAAAAACAATGACCAAAAAATTAAGATATTTATTTACATAATTGATAGAACTCGTCTCACAATTGTATAAAAGGGGCCATAATTTGGTTCAATGTCACAGTTTGTCTAAATTTAGGAAAAGAGATATATTTAGGTGGCCCATAAGCAGAAGTTTTGTCTCAGATATCTTTTCTTGGAGTTAAAAATAGAGTTAAAACCAACCTTAATTGTTGTTTAAATGTTAAATTTATTTTAAATTAGAGATCACATACTAGCCTCGAAAGCAAAAAGCAATGACCACAAACTCTTTTATAGATACTTTCTATTGTTACAATGTTAAGAGAGGACAAAAAAGCATAACGTTTTAAGGGAATGAAAAGCTAGGAAATATTTGGGGTTTTTCTCTTTAAGAGAGGACAAAAAAGCATAACGTTTTAAGGGAACGACAAGCTAGGAAATATTTGGGGTTTTTCTCTAAGTATGTTGATTTTTTTATTTCCTTCTCAAATTATAGATTAAGTATTTTAATTTATGAGTTTTAGGTGATCATTATAAGGAAGAGGTGCCATGGAGGGGGTTTTTGCTCCTATGTTTATTTAATGACAAATTAAATTTAGGGAAACAAAAAATTTAGTATCTTTTCCTAAAAATAAGGAGTACTATTTTTGTACGAAGAGAGTAAGGGGAAGCTAAAGGGGGGGCTAAAAGTTTCCCCCACCCACTTCTATTTTGTAGGAACATATTATGCCAAATGTCAATTTATAAATGAGTAGATTTAATTTTGAATTTTATTGCAAATTAAAATATAATATTTTTAAATATCTTCCCTAAAAAAATGCAGCATACTCTCAAAAAAAATTATATCATGAAACAACATTTACTATAAATAATCCTAAAATTACTCTCCACACCGCTCTAAGAAAATTTAGGATCCCCCTTCCCATGTGACCAATTCCTAAGAGAACCACATACTTTATACGTAGGGATCATTTGTTTAAAAAGTCCAAAATATGTACAATCATGAAATTTTCAAATATTACCTATTAGTTTTAGGATTTACTACTACATTCTCCTATAATTAGGCCCCCTTTTACATTTCTACCCCTATTTATACCAATATATCTGTGCTAAAAATGTAAATAAAAATTCTCCCCTATATGATTGTAGATGTTATATACCACCTTAGGAAGGGTCACCCAAGGATTTATGAGTAGGCTGTAATTTCAATATTCTAACCATTTTAATTAGTCAATATTTAATCTCTTGATGTTGTAATTAAATGTGTTGTTGTTATTTCTTGTAATAAAAATAAACTAAATATAAAATTGTCATGGATGAATTTGATATATTATATTCACTATGATCAATTTATTTTGTAAAGAGGTCCTACGTCTGATACTTACTCATAATTTATAATTCCTTAGACTCAAGCGCACTACATTTATTCAAATTTTTGCATGCTATATTTAATGAATGTTAGTTATTTCCTATTATATCTCTAAAAGTGATGCTTGAAATAATAATTACTCAGTTGAAATCTAAAACTCCCTTTCTCCATACCATTCCCTCTTTTTTAGATTTTTAATGATGATTCAATATGTAAATATAACATCATTGTTATATCCATCTTTGGGTGATTGTTGGAATAGTAGGTGAAATTTCCTTCATAGGTCATAGGCCACACAATTTTTTCACCATTTTGCTATTATAATACCACATACTTGCAACTCGTGCAATCGATCAAAATCTAACTAAGTATCAAAATGAGAGGGTGAAACCCCATTATATGTCAAGTGCACAAAACCCACAACAATAAATGTCTTGAGAAAATTTTAGACGTGACATATTTTAATTGGGTGATGGAATAAGCCATGATTTTCAATATAAAACTATTTGTTATTCTAGGAAAATATTAAGTCCAATAATATCTCAAGTAAATGGATACTTCAATTTTTCTAAAAACGCTTATTTCCCACAAACTTTAAGATGGAGGCAAAACTCACCATGTGGTGCATTATGATTGGTAGGAGAGGGAATATTAAAATTACAAGTGAAGACTATACCTACATTTGGCATGATAACAAAGAGATGAAACCATTTAAACTAGCTTCAATTTTAAAAAAAAAAAAAAACTAACCAACCCAAATATTCTCTATGCCCCAGAAGTCAGGACTAGTTTGTTCTCAAACTAAAAATAAATTGTAAAAGAAGCATTGTTAGGATTGAGTGTGATGGACAAATGCAATAGTGATATAGATAAAGGATGGATATAAAGTTTTTTGCTACTTTTATAACTAACTCTAAATATTGAGTTGTCATATTCTCTATATGAAGTTTCCTTTTTGTCACACATTATCCAAGCTTGGCCTTTCTATGAGAAAATGCTCATTCTCTCCCGCCCTTGAAACAATTCCTCATAATTTTTGGAACTTCCCTTCCTCCTCATAGCTATGGTCTTCTTTTTGTTATTCACTTATTGATCTATTTTACAGTGAGTTCAACCAAAAAATGTCCTCCTTGGTATTCTTCCCCCCTCCACTCCCTCAAAAATTTATAATACTACTTAGTTGGTTATACTTTTCCAAATTTAAAAAAACCATTGCAAAAAATTACACACTAAAAATGGTTGTTTTTCCCATTCTACAAGCTTATGTCCACTTTTATTTCTTTGTAGCTGGAACATATCGACATGTAAAGTCATGAATTAATTGTGGTTATTGATAAGATTAATGATTGCATCAAATAATTGTAACATTAACTTTTATGATATTGTTTAAACTATAATTATTATTGTCTTGTTCCAAATGACTTGTTAGAGTAGGTTATTTACCTTAGATCGTGTTCACCCAGGTACTTTATTTATCTTCAAATTTAGTTATCTGAGCACCCACTGATGTGTGGATATTTCTTTTATCTTATTTAAATGTTATGATGATATTATCTAGTTGTTAAAAATAGTTATTTTTTTATCTATGGTCTTGACTAGTTCTTCCCTTGATCTATGGCCTTGACTATTTCTTTCCTTGATCTATGGCCTTGACTAGTTATTTTTATCTATGGTCTTGACTAGTTCTTTCCTTGATCTATGGCTTGATTTATGGCCTTTACTATTTCTTATATTGATCTTCCTTTCCTATATAAGCAGGGCATCTTCTCATTGTAAAACATAGAGTTCCATGAGATATAATATATGATATTGTTCTTCTTTTTTTTCAAATCTATTTTTAAGGTTATTATGTCAAATTGCTTTTAAGTTATTGAATGTCATAATCTATTAGCATCTGAGATCTTTGTGTCTTAAAACAATATGGTTATCGTTCCTTTTATGACTTGTTTCATGTACAGTGGACCACTAAACTATGTGTTTTTTGTACTTTTATTTATTAACTTTTTAGTAGAAACTTCAATTCAAAAAATAATTTGTGGTCATTAGAATTTATATCATTTTTTTGTGTATAAAGTGTGTAATCATACAAGGGGTAAATTTTATTTACTTTTTTCGCATTGATATATCCATAAAAATAGGGGTAGTAAAGTAAAAGGGGGGTGCCAATAATGATATTTTATAGTGGTAAATCCTAAAAAATAAGGGGTAATATTCGAAATCCCATGATCACACGTGTTTTAGACATTTTTTACCAATTGACCCCCCGGTGACCTCCACATGTCAACGTTGAAAAAATACAGGATCTAGCAAAGCTTAACTTAAGAGATCTCGAGTACCTTGTTGGACATTTCAGGTGTGTAGTAGCCACTCCAACACACTATCAACAACTTTTAATTATTTTCTATCGAATATAAGCTTAAGATGTTATGAGGCTTTATTAAGAGTCATCTTAATGCAAAGATATAGGTTAGACTAGATAACTTATTTATTGCATTTACCATTTAACATTCTAGTATGTTAAATTTGTGTTCGGTGTCACATCTCACTTTGGGATCCCCATATTTGACATCCACACAATCTTTCAATAGGTTAGATTAAATTAATAAAGGTGATTTCAAGCAATACACCAATTAAATATTGGTGTAAGATTTGCGCTAAAAAGGTTTGATTAACTTTCGAGAGCACTAACTCACATTGACATCATCTATTAAATTATTGTAACATTAATTATCATGGCATTATGCTCTCAAGAAATATAATGATATATAGTTGATTCTGGTGTATGTTGTTAACCTTGAAGGTCTCGCCTATGTGTTAATGAAACAAGATGTTTATTGTATGTATTGAGTATGATAATCTCGTTATCAAAGAGACCTTTCACTTGTAAATATTTATCTTACTTTTTAGCAGGCATATGCTAAGAAGAGTTATCCTTTGACTACAAGGAATTATTGTGCGGAAGGGTAAATGGTTATGTTGTTAACCTTTTCTCTTATATTATCATTACGTGTACATGATATGTATATGTACATCTTGTACTTCTAACATCGGCATTCGTTGATAGTTAGACCACCTTAGAATTTAATAAGGCAGTAAGGTAAATTATTATAGTGTGAATTCTATAATTATTATTGTTTGGATCACCTAGAATGATAAAAGATCAACATAACAATCAACATTATTTTTGTAATGATAATGTTGTCAACATTCTAAGATGGTATGTAAACATATGTGTTCTCAGAGCATTATGGTATTATGTATCTTATGCTAAAACTTATCAGTAACATTAAGGAAGATGTTTATCGACTTGTGATGATAGAAATTATTGTTGCCATTAGCAATTGATGAGACCACCTTTGGTTGTATACCTAACCTCAAGATGGAGTATTGGTATGTTGTATGTTTTAAAAGTCATGATTATTTGTTGACTTGATATAAAATATTGTTTTGATCAATTGAAGGGACATTGTGATTTTAAAAAATGTTATTCATGGTAGTCACTTTTATTGTGATGAATGATAGATTCAATCTTGAATGCAACATTCATTGTGATTGTTTTTGCATGCTTAGAATTTCTCTACGGGTTTTTACGACTTATGCATTAATTTCCACCCTTTATCCTTGCAAGACATTGTTATAAACATTGTTATAAACATTGGTTGACTTGGCTTTTGTTACTAAGCCTTGGCAAATAAATTTTGTATGAACCTTAGTTTGGTCTTAATGATATGATTATTTAATAATCATTATATTAAAATAATAATTGAGGATTAACCTTGGCATCAAGGTATTTTGACATTTCTATTGTAACGATTAAAGGGCTTCACTCGATTTATAGGAATTATGGAACATTATTATTATTGACTTGATTGTTTTCCTTTGACTTATGAATTGTTATGATTATTGGTCTTGAATGCCTCCAATAGAAAAGTAAGGGTCTTGAACCCGACCAGAATGTTGATAAGAATTATGAAAAGTTTGAAATTTGTTTTTAGAGGCACATTGAATTTTTTGAGATGTCATTTTTGTTTTGTAAGGGCGATTTCAGGAACTACTAGGAACCCTAGTTCCCTCAGTTGCATGAAAGTGGCTCTAGTAGTGAATTCTCACATAACGACAGGTGTATGGAGAAATCAAGTTGTTTAATCCATTTAAGGAGGCATTTCTGATTAACCCAATTGTATGTCTATTTTTCATAAAGGCAACATTGCTTATTTTGAGTTTCATACATGTGTTTTAACTGGAAGTTGAAGAATATTTAAAAACCAATCACTGGCATAGTAGTAAGGGATAAATTAGAGAAGGTTTGTGGTAGTTGTGTAGATTCATCCTGAAGTTGGAGCTAAAGGCAAGCAATCTAGACATTTTGGGTCTGTGCATTTCAGGAATGGTTTTCTTGTTCAAATCCTGCGTAGTCTTTTATGGTAAAAAGTAATCATTAAAAATAAATAGAATAAAATATATGGTAGTATGGATTTTTTGTGCATGGGTTTTTCTTCACTCTATTATGAAATTACACTTGATTAGATTCAAACATGTGAAATAGAATACCTATGTGTGTTAAAAAAAATCCCCAACTTTGTGTTTATATAAGGATTTTATATAGGTATATATATGTATACACTTATATTCTTTCTTAAACAAGAAATCGATGTATATACACATATATATAACTATACGTATGTTTTTCTATATATCCATATATGATTGTTTTATGATTTCATATATATGGAATGGATTGGGTGGAAAAGGGTCTCTTATGGGTTGGTGAATTTCTCTGTCCACCTTGGTCCTTGTTCGCTTGCCAAGATAGCATTGTATGCATATATATTCCTAGACATACATGCAATGTATATACTTAATTTTTAGCCTTTTATTTGTTTCATTTTTTTGAATGATGGCTTGGGAAATGAATATTGTGTTACTCTCTCTCTAATACCTATTATTTTGGATATGATATGATGTGGAACAAAACAGTAGTACTCTCTCTCTCTCTCTCTCTCCTTGAATTTTTTTGGCCATGATGGCACTAGAATGAAATAAGATGATTTGAAAATATTCTCTCTACTTACTCCTTTTTGGGAAATTAGAAGGAAAAAAATGCATTCGCCTTCTTTCTCCTTGCACATTGATATATTTTACATAAAATGAATGCTTTACATATAAGAGATTCTGCATAATTAATAGTAATGGAAATCATGCGAGTTTGTTTTTGAGATGACTCATTAACTACGGCAAGTACTTGCAAGAAAGATGGAAGAAATGATGTTTACTAATTTACCTTGAAGAATTATCCTTGCTACAATGAAAGAAGATTAAGGAAAATGTTGAATGAATCTAAAAGGGAATTACATTTTTTCATTGTGATTTACACTTTTATAAATTGAAATAGGAGGAATAATCGGCATTTACTTGTTTGAGAAGTATATGTTGTTGTAACTTGCATGGGATTCTTTAAAAATAGTTTGGCATTGATTTTTTATGATTATATATGGGTGATCCCATTGCATGACTATTGATAAGTATATTTATTGAATGTATGATTGTTTCAAATATATGTTATTTGGGGGTTTCATATATCCTAAGTTTGTTGGATGAAGAAGTCAAACCCATTATGGGTTTAATTTAATTATAAAATAATATTAATATTGTTAACGTCCATTGTTGGATCAACCTCTCTCTATTCTATGTTCTGTTTGGAACTGATGAGTTACAAGAAAAAACTATCATAGTAAAGCTTCTAATTTTGTTTAAACCAATTTGGGGTCCTTAATTCATATCTTGCCACTCTAATGTGGAAATGTCATTGGTGCATTGAAATACTCCATATAAATATTTCTTGTACAAGTTAATATTGTTAAATCGGTATTGTGTTATTATGGATAATACTTACTTTATGATTATAAGTCTACGTACTTAAATGGGTAAGTAAGAAAGACCTTTGGTTGGATTACAAATAACCACCATAGGAATCGCTCTCCTTGTGGATGCATAATAAAATATTCCTATCCGTAGTATGAATCAAATGCTTACTCTTGATTTTTAGATTTAATTACAACATGGAGCTATAACTTGGAATATTGTTACTATCTCTGAAATTACTTATGCGTAAACAATAAAAAGACAATTAAAAGAGTATGACAAGTCTTGTGAGGAATTATTTAAGCCTCCATGACAAGAAGTGAGACCATATAACTATTTTGTTTCGTAACAATATAAATGACACCACAATGGTTTACTTTAGTTGAGATGGTTGTGTACAAAATAGTACATTAACTTTCCTACACTTAGGACAAGTATGGGAAATAAAATATAATTGATAATCAATATAATTTAAGCAAGAAAAAATACTTGATGTAGATATTATTTGAGTTACTTGACCTTATGGGAAGTAGAGTAAGCATCCCTGACATGTATATGAAGGATGTAAATTATAAATGATATATTTCAAGAATTATGAGAGGGTTGACCTTATATATAATTTAATTTATCTTTATCTATTGAAGATATTATTGTGAAAGAAGAAAGGACTTTTAATGGTTGAAATAATGTAACTTGAATAATACATTTTGGTATCAGTTGAGTAAATAATTTGGAATTAATACATAAGAGAATATTGATCAATAGTTAAACTAATCCAATGGGTAGATGAATAAAATTATGGGAAGTACCATAACTAATACAGAAAAGATCTATCTTGGTTATAAAAAATTGAATGAAGGTTCTTTGGGTTATTATTAAAATTAATAAGCAATTGTATGTCTTGTTAGCATGGTAATTATGTCTATCCTTTTATGGAAGGTACGAATGAGACATGAACATGGTAACAAGAACTAAAAGATGTGACAATAACAAACAATCTTAAGTAATGAATTAAGAAGAAACTAAGCATTTTTCTCTAAGATTATGGGATTTTCTTGTATGGGAGGTGATTCAATGAGAATATGTGATAATTGTTAATTATAATCCTACCTCGTGATGAGTGTCATAGACACTCATACATTAATTATAGTATATCAATCAGTCCATGGCGGTGTCCATGGCTATTTGCAACAAAGGGAATAGTAGGAATTGTTCTCAGCACACTCTTAACAATGAAATCAACTAAATAATAACTAACTGCAATTATAAAATGAAATGCATTGAAAGCAAAGAATATTAAAGATAGAATGTGAAAGATACGAAAAAGAATTCAATGCTAGAATCTTAAATACATGCGTTATAACAAAAAGGAAATAAAAGTAAAAAACTCCCTTCTCACTGGGGAGGAGTGGCCCTTGCCCCTTCCCTTCGATCAGGTTTAACATCCAAAGTTACACAGCAAATTTTCCCCTAAATCCGTAATTTTATTAAATTGAAAGAAATACCTTTTACAATGATAAACTAATTGAACCGAACTGAAATCTAAATACATTAGCTCTTTTATACCAGAGCAGTCTTAGTTCCTCTAGGAGAAAACTAGTTTATTTACAATTAATATCATTTACTTAATTGGATGCTGACTAAAAACAATGACTAACTATTTTAAGAATTACAGTAGTGGAAGGAGTCTTCTATGCAATGCTTGTAGCTGAAGAAGAGGCCCAAAATGGGCTCCTTTGAGGAAGACAATTGGCGCTAGAAGATATTTTAGATCTCAAATTGATTCCATAGAATCATGGCAATCATAAATCGATAAGTTTCTATCTTCATTACATTTCCAAGAAACTGGAGTTAAACTAGGGATAGTTGGACCACATAATATGCATGAAGGTAGGTTGAGATAGTGGCACACATTTCATGCTCATGTCATTGTGTTGCCAGTTGTATCAACTTACAGTTCAACCATTTGAGTTACTTATCTCCTCTGTGCAAGTTCCTTATTTCAAGGAAGTTTGAATTACTGATCTGGATGATTCCAGCACTCCACAACGAGTCATGCGCTAATGCAAAGGAGATTCTTGTGTTATAAGGTGATTCTTAGGCCAGTACACTAACGAGTCATGCACCAGTTTGAAATTAACTCTTGTGATGACTTAACACATGTTTTTCCAAATATATTGTTAATACCCATAAAAGAGTTCATTTATACATATTTTGAAGAAACATTAACAAGATAAAGATAACAAGAATATGCACAACATTTCCTTCCAAAATATAACAAATTATTAATTATAAACCGCCAATATCATACATCGTGCAAAATGATGCTAAGGTAATACAAGGTTTCACATAGGTTTACACATGAAAAAATAGGGGTTCATCACCTTGCCTTTAAATTATCTTTATTGAGGTTACAAGTGTTGTTTTCCTTTCCTTTTGAACTTGTAACCTATAATGTTTTTTATTAAGAATAAATATTTTTTTCCTGGGACCCTACCTAGTTACATAAAGGCCATAACTTGATAAGAGGGTTTAAAACCCGCAAGCGAGGATCACGAGGGACGACGTGCACATCAACGGACGTGCGAACAGCAGCGTGAAGAGATCTCGAGAGGAGCGAGCATCAACTGAATGTGCATGCAAAGATTCAACAAATGGGCAGAACCTGATTAAGTCATAAAACTCTCCTTTGTCTCATAGATCAAATGGGGTGTACATATAGGAGGTGATGAGTAACCCCCAGTGCGGCAATCATGACAACTCGAGTGGAGAGGGGGAGTTACATTCCCATAATAGAAGTGTAACTCCCTAATGACGCATATGATGCACTAACGCGTAAGAGAATCTCATAATGACCCCTTAATGACACATCAACCTACGATCTCACCTAAGTGAGATGACTCACCTAATGATGTGGAAAATAATACACACCAACACCCCCCTTCATCGTAACTTAGGATGAGGTGGCAAGTCAGAAACGAGAAATGGGTCCCAACACAAAGCCTGATGAGGTACCCATGCACAAGAAAAAGGTCCCAAGCAGTGAAGGAAAACCCAGTGGGAAAAACATCCACCACAAGAGAACAAAACACTCTCTAATCTAAGAAAGATGCCAAATATGGGTCTCAGCCATAGACGAGCCTGAAAGGGTACCCATGTACAAAGAGGCAATCTCTCATAAAGAAGAAGAAGAGAGAAGAAGAGGGAGACGAGAGGAATGCAGGAGATGTCTTGGACGGATCTGAACTCTACAACTCTAGGAAGTCTCCCAAGAATGTCGATGATGAGATCCTCTGCCTCTGGACTGAAGAAGAGACACCCACACCGAACTGTGTGCCTACCCTTAGGAAGGATAGAAATGACGTGCTGGAAGTCCGCCCACTCCACAAAGGAAACTGAAGGTAGCAACACGAAGAACTCTGAGTCTAGTGCACGGAAGTGTGACATAGGTCTAGCGAGTGAGTGCCAAGGAACTGAAGGTAATGCCATGCGCATAGACTGTCAAAGTGAAAAAGAGGAACACCCATAGAAAGGATGTCCAAGTGATGTGAAGTGAACAAAACATCCTCCACAACAGAAAAAGGATCCACAGCTGAGGGTGGAACAATGAAGGTCTCTGGAAATGTGGAAGTGACATGATTCCCGGAAGGGGCACTCCTAACAACAAAGATGATGGACTCCTCTGAAATACCTGTAGATGGATACGGAACCTGAAGTGCATCACAAGTAGACTCTGCGAAAAGATGACTAAGGTTAGACAGATACTCATCCCAATGAGGGGGCTAAAAAAACAGAAGAGTGATGTCAGATAGGTATGAGTCATCCAATGAAGGTAGAGGAGTGGAAGGGGCCTTGCACACTGTAAGTGGAAAGGAGGCCAGTGTGATGACTGTATGATACTGAGAAGGAGACTGCTCGATATCTGATGAGATGTGGGAAGTGTCAACACTCTCTGGAATAGTGAGAGAAAGATGAGAAGAGTCCTCTGTAGTACTCTCGACATCAGAACTAGGCAATCCTCGTCATCAGAAGTAGAACCAAGCGAGCTTGTGTCAGTGGAACTGTCATCACACGAAGAAGAGGAGACAACTAAATAAGCAGCAACAACAATGGCAGCAGTATGTGAAGGGTCTCCATAGAAGGACTGAAGAATGCTCCAGACACGATGAGGTGGATCTGAGTCTGCCACGTGAAACCAGAGAGATCGAGAGACATGCATCATCATCTGACCAAAGACATGGTCACAAGTGTCAAGGAAGTCCTTTAGATGACAATGATCAGTGGGTGCAGGAACTGGCCCAAGCAAGAAGGGTAAAATACCCTCGTGGGCGAAGTAACGTTCCATGGAAGCACGCCAAGCTGAATAGTTCCCTCTCCCGGTGAGAAGTGGCGAAGGCTGTAAGGTGATCCTACGATGCTCAAGTCTGGAAAGAGAACTCTTCATGATGAAAAATGCAAGATGCACAAAAGCAAGATGTCAGACTCGGCCGATAATGTGTCCGCGTGTGAAAGCCCAAGAGTACAGTTAACCACCCCAGAATGTGGCACTTTATAAAGTAGTTTGTTGACAAAAATGACAATTTCATCACGTAATCTGTGAGAAATCATGCAACTTTGACCAAGGAAGCACTCAAAAATGAGCAGCGAGTCAAAAGTTATGGCAAAAATATAATTCCCACAGCTGATGGAAAAGGTCAATAAATGTTGCAAACTGATTTAAAAAGTGCTCAAAACGAGTGCAAAGGGTATCATGTGACTGCTCGTTGGAAACAACATAGAATTTTAGCAGGGGTTTGTTTTGACTACGAGGGGGGATTAGCCTCCTACCAACCCTGGACCTCGCCCTCCGTCTTCGACGCTCGTAGGAGGGGATAACAATACAAGCCAAAAACCCAATTACAATGCCAAAATGAATGTTTTGTTTTTTTAACACCCTAAAACATTAAAAAAGAAGGTGGAGGAGGTAGGACCACATTTAGAGAGTGAGCAGGTCAGCTGTGAAGACTCAAACCGCCAAGGAGACCACGTGGCTAGCTGCAGGTGGCTGTGTGTGTGCAAAAAAATTCCAAGCCTGAGTTATGCATGTAGATTTTCCAGGCTAGCAAATAGCAAAATGGTTACGTTACGTGCCAATGTTGTAGTCAGAGTTACGTGCTAAAGCTGCAAGTTGCAGGTAACCATCGAGCTGATGCGTGGAGTTGGGAGGCCAACCTGTTGGAGAGACTGGAAAAACAGATGCACAGAAGAAGTGAAACAACTCGGTAATGAAGACCATGAGCACTGGAACAAGTTTGAATACCCTCGAAAAAAGGAGCAAGTGGCAGGCCGGAAAAAGGCACAATACCACGAGGCGAGCCAAGGAAGAGTAGAAGAAAACCAAATAGCGAACGGAAGGAGATCCTGAGTTGTAATGAATGGAGGAGGTCACCAAACACAGAGCTCAGGCCAAGGGAAAACAAGCACGAAGTAGTAATCTCGGGTGAATTACTAATGAAGGATCAATGCACAACCACACAAGTTAAAAAAACGGTGAAGTAAACATAAGCAGGCCGAGTTGGAAGTTAATCCCAGTGCGAAGAAGCCAAGGTGAGTTGCATGGGAGGTCACGAATGGTCAGAGACATAGAATGAGACCAAAAAATCAATGCAAAAGCCGAACCAGTTCAAAGTGACAGCAGGTTGAAACCAAGACCCAGGCAAGCTAGAAGTAAACAGAGGTAAGTTGAGCCAGAACGGTGCAGTGCCAAGTTGGGAGGAGGATGGTGAGTGATTAGGCGAGTTGGGGCAGCTCGGTGAGCTGGGGCCGAGATGGCCTTTAATCAACTTCAAAAAATGAAAAACAACAATCCAAACCAATACCACCAAATTCTGAACTATAACTTGAAGCTGCGAAACACCCCCAAACCAGCATGCAGACCCGGAAGAATTAAGTGTTTAAAGACACTAAACCCGAAAACTCAAGAAACTCAAACATGACCAAAAGAACCACGAACAACCCGAATGGAGGTATGAAACCCGAATCAACGTAAGTAGAGCATGGTCGGAATAACCATTACGACACACACAAGAAAATCTAAATATCACGCCGAAAGCCAGAAAACACGCACAGAAATGTCGATGAGTGCACAGATCCACAAGATCCGCTCTGATACCATGAAAGAGGGTTTAAATCCTGCAAGAAAGAATCATGAGGGATGACGTACACATCAATGGGCATGCGAACAGCAGCGTGAAGAGATCTCGGGAGGAGCAAGCATCAACCGAATGTGCATGCAAAGA
Source organism: Taxus chinensis (assembly GCA_019776745.2). Classification (NCBI taxonomy): domain Eukaryota; kingdom Viridiplantae; phylum Streptophyta; class Pinopsida; order Cupressales; family Taxaceae; genus Taxus; species Taxus chinensis. Next base: position 901,985,446 of record CM034147.1, read on the forward strand.
TTCGACAAACAGGCAGAACCTGATTAAGCCATAAAACTCTCCTCTGTCTCATAGATCAAATGGGGTGTACATATAGGAGGTGCTGAGTAACCCCCAGTGCTGCAATCATGAAAACTCGAGTGGAGAGGGGGAGTTACATTCCTAGAATAGAAGTGTAACTCCTTAATGACGCATATGACACACTGACACATTGACGCACTAACGTGCTGACGCACTGACGCGTAAGAGAATCTCATAATGACCCCTAAATGACATATCGACCTACAATCTCACCTAAGTGAGATGACTCACCTAATGATGTGGAAAATAATACACACCAACATAACCCAGATATACAATACTAATAAAAAGATACCAAAATAAGACTAGAACAACCATTCATTCAGCAAGCAGCACAAATACAACAGAAACACAACAAAATCTCAACATATTCACATCAGAAATATGACAAGGACCCAACAAATTTGAAGGAGCAAGAAGCCAAACCAAGCTACTTCATGATCTTCTAAAAGTTATTCTTGACATTGTCTAACCCCTGTAGATACCTAAATACTAAAATTGCACTTTTTATCCTATTTTCTATCATTTCATTATAATTAGTGATTTCTCTCTAATTAGCTAACGTTCCCCTTCATTTTGGTCGATTAATGATGCTTCATTAATTAACTAGATTTCCCCCCACCCTGGATGCCAATTAACGACACTTCATTAGTTATAATCCTCTTTTATTAATTAATTAACTATTGATATAGTTAATTAATCATTTTAACCTTCTATTTAATCAATAAACCTTTTTATTGGTTAAATCCCCCTTTTAAACCCTTCAAATTCTATTAATTTCCTTCTAAATCACCTTCAAATAGATTTTCAAGCTTATCTTGGTCTATTAATTAATCCTAGTTGATTAATTGAACAACTCCCAACTCCTATGAGTTGCTAATCACTAATTAATCATCTTTTAATCATATTTATCCCTTTCTAATTTTACTTTACCTTTATCCCACATTCACTAAGTTGCAAGATTCTCCCAAATGGGAAAGCTATATAAATAACATAGTACCTTCCTTCCAATCTTACACCTTTAGAATATATGCATATGATAAGAGCATTTCAACCTTGAAAATCTTATTGATTAAGCAACCATTTCTATCTTCTACTTACAAAGAGTAGTAAGAGAAGAACCATACATGGCTAAGCCATATTGGTGAGATCTCTTCCTCTTTCATGGAGATAGCTTCTTATGATCACTTGTAGCTACACGTTCGGCTCAACGAAAGGAGTACCTACAATCTAAAACCCATCAAAAACATTAAAGGATGGTTTTCATTTCATTTTTTTAATATTAGATGTTAGTTAAGATTTTCCTTTTAATGGCTTTATCATGATGTTTATGTTATATTAGCTTTGTTATTGAGACTACTTTGTGTTAGTTTCTATTGATTATCTTAGCTTCTTTATCATGCATACATATGGCACGCCCGTTAGGACACCCCTTTGTCTCACACGCATTATTTATTTTGTAGTTAAGTTTCTTTTACATACTAACCTTCTTTTTGAATATATTGGCATAACTTGTGTTTCTAAGCATGTTTAGTTGAGTTTGCATATGTTGAGTGTTTCTTTTAGGTATAAAGGAGGTGAAGTGTTGTCAAATTTGAATCTTTATAGGATAAATTCAAGCTTTCTCATGTTTTCATATTTAGAACTTTGTTTTCATCATTTTACATGCTAGTTTTTTCATTTTTAAAAAAATATTAATTTTTTTGAGCATGTATGTTATTGTTTGATAGTGTTGAGTCATATTTGCACATATTTAGGTGGGTTGGTGTCAAAATTGGATCTTGGTAGGAAAAAAATCAAGCTTTCTCACATGTTTTCATATTTTACAGCATCATTGTTATCATTCTACATGCTAGTTTTGTCAATTTGTTGAAAATCTTAAGTTTTTGAGCATGTAGGTTAGTTGTTGATAGTGTTGAGTCTTCTTTTCACATATTAGCTGAGATGGGTTGCTGTCAAAATATGAATCTTGTCAAAAATTTGATCTTTCATTACAATTTGGAGACTTTGTGTTTTATAGGTTTTAGTACAGGTTAAGTGCATACCTGTGAGTATAAAAGCATTGCATAACCTATCTTCCAGAGGCCATAACTATTGCTCCCAAACTCGAAATGAATGCATTTTTTGCGACAGAAAGGTCTTGAGGTGAACTATGCAATAAACACATAAATTTGAGATCTAAACTTACAGAAATTACAAGGTTTTCCTTTATTATAAAACTGGTCATTTTCTTTACATGTTCAGATTCTTTTTAATTTGATCAACACCACGTATGCTCTTCTCTTGTGCTTTAGTGACATTGAGAATCATAAATGGATATGATTATGGGTATTACTCTAACATTATGTTTATCATTTGTTTAGAAATGGTGTTAGCATTTTAAATATTTGTTGGAAATCTCTTTTTTGTTATAAATTCATTGAGACTGTGTATGCTTTTCTCTTGCGCTTTTGAGTGATCTTGAGAATCAGAAAACATAAATGATTTTGGATGATTTTCTAAAATTTTGATTATCATTTGGAAATATGGCTAACACTTGATATTTTGATAGTTTTCATGGGAAAACTAATCATTTGAGTTGTTATTTAAAAATTAGTTTCTAACACTTAAATGCTTTGATACATTGTTTGTTTTTCCATTTCATTATAGTTAGATCAAATGTCATGTATGCTCTTCTCTTGCACTTTTGAGTGATCTTGATAATCAAAAATGAATTTTATCTTCATTTCTAACATTTTTGTTTACTTGGAAAATTCGTCATTTAAGTTGTTTAAAGAATCAAACTTTCAATGCACTTAATTGTCATTGGTTAAATTTTACTTGTTTCTAATAGTTGGATCAAACATTATTGCATGCTCTTCTCTTGCACCCTCGAGTGATCTTGAGAATTAAAAGTGACCTTGATCCTGGTTTTCTAAAACATTATAGTTTGTATGGAAAAATACTAATTTTTTAATTGTATGACCTTTCACTTATCAAAGAATAAAATGGAAACAAATATTAACTATATTGTGTGCAGGTTGTCAAAGGTGTTCAAAACCACATTAAGATATAAAGATAAAAAACACACCATTCACTCACACTGTATTTACAGGTTTGGATAAGGGCTTAAACCCGTCTGCTTTAAAATGTGGGAAGTGCCTTAGCATAAGCCATAAAACTCATTATGAGGATTACCACAGGAACCCTAAAGTAGTCAACACATTGAGGGAACTGGTTGACGAAATGAGAAGTGCCCCACTACCTACTTAACTAGAAATTCCTGTGAGGAGTAATAAATGTTGTATGTATGAGGTCTTGTTCATTGAATTGATTATGGGGTAATGGTCCTTTGTCTAAGATTTATTCTAGAAAAGCGTACCTCTCTTAGACAAGTTATTGGTGAGTTTTGAGAATAAAATCCTAGGGAGGCATTTGGCATTGGGGCCAACTTGACCATTATCCAAAATCATGTTTCAAAGAGCCTTTACAAAGAAAAGACTTCCTCAGATGTCAAAACCTTGTTTTTCGAACAAGGAAAGAATATCCATTGAATTTTATGTCGTGTATCTTTCATTATGAATCTTACAACACAAAACTTTGTCCTAGTTTCTACCTTGTTATCAAACAAGGTGAAACTATGCCAAAGTTACATTGTGTATTTTTCATCACCAATCATAAAAATTCCCTTATTCTCTTTTTGGCATTATTGGTCAAAAAAGAAATCAACTCGAAGTGTTGCCAAAATTTTGTCCACCACTTTTGCACCCACTTACATCCATTCATATTTTCGATCTTGATGTAAGTGTTGAAAGTGTGTTAGGTACGTCCTCATATTTTAGTAGTCTATCTTGTAATCCATATTGAGATGTCTCTTTGTAGAAGTTATATTTCCTTGATTTTACTTTGTGTCATTACACTGCTCGCATTTTATCAATCCATTTTTGATACTTACATCTTGTTTTCCTAAACTTGATATAAGTGTCCAAATTGTATTGTTACATTGTTCGCATTGTGTCGACCCATTGTTATACTTAGACCTATTTTTATTCAAACTTGATTTAAGTGTTGAAGGTGTTGTTGTTACACTGCTCACATTATGTCAATCCCTTTTTGATACTTACATCTTGTTTTCTTAAAACTTGATTTAAGTGTCCAAATTGTATTATTACATTTCTCGCATTTGTATCCTCCATTTTCAGGACTTAAACCTTTTTGTATTAAACTTGTTTTAAGTGTATACCTTGTGTTGTTATGCACTATTCGAAATCACTTCAACCCCTTTTTAATACTTAAATCTTATTTTTTCAAAACATGATTTAAATATTGAAATTGTGTTGTTATCTTATCAAAAGCAATTTTTGAGACAAAATTCAGACATAGGGAATAGTTTCCTTTGCATTCATTCACTTTGTTCAGGACTTGCTAGACTTGTTGGATTTCCCTTGGTGACTTTCATCATACATTTTGTACCCTTGGAAAATTCATTGTGACACTTATAGTTCATTTACGCTATTTGATTTTTCCTAGATTCATTGTGACACTTGTGCACATTTTCCAAATCTTAGCAAAACGTTTCTCATCATGCCTCATATTATCAGAATGTCACATAGAAGGATGGGATCAAATCCTTTCCTGCCATACCAATTTTGACCCATTGGAAGAAGAAACGCATTGATTAACCATAGTGGAGATGAGGGGACAACTCCTTTGGATAACTTTGAGTATGACCCTGCACACATAGATAAACTTCTCTTCCAAAACAGAGATCAAGTTTTAGCATGAGTTGTAGAGTTAGGGGCCAGATTACCACCTGAGTTTGATCCTACTGTTCTTACAAACATGATTCATGGAGGAGAAGAAATATAACCTCCCTTTCATTCTGTTGAGGACATATTAAACATTGGACATGCTTCTACTTCTGGCCAAGGAAATAATGAAGAAGTAGGAAAGGCTCTTAAAAACATAAATGGCTATCACATACCACTCATTCGAACCAATCGTGAAGCTAGAACTGAGGGTGAATATCATGAACAAGACCCTCCACATGAACCTCAAGTGGAACCCCAAAATGAAGAGGTTACCATGCAACGACAATTACAAACCCTTAGCCATCAATTGGAAAATTTAGCTTCCCATGTCCACTGAGACACAGGTAGAGCTACATGTACTGAGAAACCTAAGGTCACTTATACTAGTGAACATTACACTAAAAATTGTGGTGGTGAAACATCAAATTCTAACCATGTGTATACATACCTGTCACACCTTCGCGTGGCTAGATCTTCGGCCAAGAGTGGAAATCCATGAAAAATTACCTTACTAATATTTCAAGAGAACAACCTTGGACACAATAAGAAATATCAGTTTGAAGAATTGTGTCCATATCCTTTTGATTGAGGTGATGTTGCATATGCCTTTTCCACCTAGTTTTGATTGCCCTAAATTTGATAAATATAGAGGTAAAGGTGATCCTCATGATCACATTAAATACTTCTTCATGGCTTTCCAGGAAGTTGTTATAGTAGATAATTACCTTATTCATTTATTCCCACAAAGTATTGGAGGCTAGGCACTTGAATGGTTTCTTCATATTCCCAAAGGGTCTGTTTTCACGTTTTCGAATTAGCTGAGAAATTTGTTCTACCACTTTTCATTTAACATGGAAAGTGATATCACTATGATAGACCTTTGTAACTCCAAACAACACAATAATGAAAACTTTTTGTTTTCTTACAATGATGGTGAGGGTTAGCTAGTTGCTTCCCTTGCTCTATTCTAGAGAAACAACTTGTCAGTATCTTTGTACCTAAATTGCATCCATGAGATAGACTTTCACTTTCAAATGCATTATGTAAGCACTTTTGAAGAAGTTATTGAGAAAGGAATCCAGATTGAGAAGGATTTACTTGTTAAATGGACTTTAAAACCCTTTCAGAGAGACAATCATGAATCCAAACCTATGGAAAAACAAAATTCTTCAACAAAAATAAGAATGTCGTAGGTGATGGAATCACTGATTCTAAACGTGTCCAAGCGGTCCAAAACAACACTCCTTTGAAACTTTCCAAAGGACCGATCAAACTGAGATTAAACATCGAGTGTTTACTCCACTTACATATTCTTTATCATCAATCTTGAAATAATTAGATGTGATCAACATGGTTAAATTCCCCAATACTACACCCTTCCCCAATGATGCACAAAAACCATCATGGTACAAATATTATGAATATTGTGAATATCATCGCGTCAAAGGCCATGCCACAAGATCAATGTTTGAAATTGAAACACTTCATTCAGGACCTTATAGATAGTGGAGATGTTGAGATGGATTCATCAAAACCCACCAAAAATTCTAAAAACAGTTGGGAATCTATAAAGAGCCATTCCCTAAGCATAAACATAGTAGAACAAAAGTTGGATCGAGGTCAATCCTCTCAAAGTAAAAATTCCAATCATGTTGTTGTTGGAATAACCAATCCTTTTGACTCCCTCATTGGTTATGTTTATCCTACTACTGAGCATGTAAATACCATCAAGATCAAAACACATGAGTGTGTTGTGGTAACACGATGCTCACCTTATCATTTTAGAACCTCCTTTGCCTACCCCTTTGGATAATCATTATGATATCCTTGATCAACTTGAGAAGACTACTACCAATATTTCTATCTTGGATCTTCTCAAGATATTTAATGTTCATAAATATATCCTTTATAAAACTCTTTAAGGGTCAGGAGTTTCCACATACATTGATGCATCACGCTTCCAAGACTTGGTTGCATAACTTTCTCCATTTGAACAACTTACCTTTAGCCAACATGAGATTCCAATGGATGACCATACACACAATATCCCTTTGTATATTGAAGTGATTGTTACTTGCAAAAAGATCAAAAGGGTGCTTGTGGATAACGGATCAAGGCCTTAACATATGTACCTTGAAGCTCATCAAACAATTGGGATGCATTGATAGATAATTAGAGCCTAATGTAATCACCATTAAGGCCTATGATAATGCAGAGAGGCATCAACAGTGGGACAATTACCTTACCTATGGAAGTTGGGCCCATTACTCATGATACCCAGTTCCATGTCCTTGGACTTGGAACTACCCTATAATATTCTCCTCGGTCACCCATGGATTCATGTCATGTAGGTTGTTCCCTCAACTTTCCATCAGTGTATCAAAATTTATCATGAAGGACAAGCACTCACCATTATTGGAGACCCACAACCCTTTGCACATTGCAGAGCATTAGCTGGATATTACCCCACAACATATGAATGTCCTTCTACTGAAATAGCTATCAAGATTCAATCAGAGGCCCTCACCTCTCACATTGATCCTGATACACTGCACCCACATGAAAGTGGTGCCTCTACGTCCATATCCCATTTTCTACATGGGAGATGAAATTCCTTCCTACCATTACGGGGAATACAATCTCCAACAACCCTCCTCATTTCAAATCTTCCCCTATCACCTAAAACACATGGTAGGCCTAACTATCAACTGCAATGACCTCAAGAACATTGCAGTATTGACACCTTCATTCCTTGGTGGCCTCTTAGCAGATGAGAAAATGCTTAACACTTATACATCCCAATCCCCTGATGAAAGGATGGCCTCATGTTATCAATCCCCTAGACTATGTCATCCCTAATAAGATGATGTATGCTATGGGGTACCAAGGATATGGGTGTGGCATAGATGAACAAGGTGTGCGGGAACCTCTTCCAGCACATGAGAAAATGGATAGATATGGAAGTTGGTATTTCGGTCCTTATGGGTCCCATCCTACAGAAGTTGATGCCACCTCCTCTGAGCATGAGGATAGCTCTTCAGATTATGATAGTGAAACAAAGTCCCCTTGTAGCCTTTATGAGGACCTTTCTTCCACCAACCTATTCTCTGACATGGCTATTTTAACCTTGTCCCCTTCCACTCCTAAATTAGACCTTATTCACCCTTCCCTTGTTAACTGGGACCAACAATGACACATACCAATTGATTTCTTTCAGAATGATGAAGCAATTGGTGAATTCATGGGTTTACATGATGAAATTCCTATCGGTGACCACAAGAAGGGCTTCTCTATCAACCTTGATGCATACATGTATTTCGGGGAGGAGGCTGAGTTTTTTGGTCATCAAAAGTAAAAAGAGAACGAGGGAAAAATATCTTCTAAAAATCCTTGTCAAAATAAAAGATCCAAATCCCATAGTGAAAACCTCTTTGAGGCACTTACGGAAAACAAATAGAAAAAATAAAGGATATAAAAAGTGACCATCCTATGGGTGAAAATATCATTGAGACACCCTTAGAGAAAGAACTCAATCTCCCCCTGATCCTACGTGTATGGAGGATGGATCTAAATTACTTGTGGAGGAGACTATTGATATCAACATTGGTACAAAAGATGAGCCTAGAATGGTCAAACTTGGGGCTTCTCTTTCAGCACATGAACAAAAAACTTTTTCTATGCTCCTTTGAGAATTTTTGGATGTATTTTCTTGGTCCTATGTAGACATGTCAGGCTTGGATCCTTCTTTAGTAGTGCATAACTTGGTTGTGCATGAATCATGCAAAGCCAATCAAACAAAAACTATGTAAAATGCATCCCCGTGTGGCTCTTTTGGTCAAAGAAGAGCTAGAAAAGTTATTATCAGTAGGATTCATCGAGCCCATAGACTACTCAAAGTGGATCTCCAATGTAGTGCATGTTCAGAAGAAGCCTATTGGTATAAGAATTTGCACATATTTCAAGGACATCAACAAGGCATGTCCTAAAGATGACTTTCCTCTTTTGAACATTGACATGATTGTTGATTCTACTATAGGCCACGAAATGTTATCCCTCATGGATGGATTCTCAGGCTATAATCAAATCAATATTGTGAAAGAGGACCAACACAAAACTACCTTTACTACTCCTTGGGGTACCTTTTGTTATCAGGTCATGCCTTTTGGCCTTAAGAATGTAGGGACCATATATCAGAGAGCTATGACTGTCATATTTCATGACATGTTACATGACATTATAGAGGATTATGTTGATGATATCCTTGGAAAATCAAAAACTAGAGAAGAACACCCGATGATCCTTCATCACATATTTTGAATGGATTCAGGATTACAAGGTCTGTTTGAATCCTAAGAATTGTGTTTTTGGAGTTATCTCAGGGAAACTATTGGCTTCATTGTGTCTAGACAGTGGAATTGAAGTTGATCTGCTAAATTCACTACTATTATTGAGATGCCTCCTCCTAAGAACCTCAAATAGTTGTGCATTTACAAGGTAAAATCCAAGCCATTTAAAGATTCATCTCACAACTTGCAGACAAGTGTCATTCCTTACCCATCTACTCAATAAAGATGTGGATTTTCACTGGGGTCCAAATTTCCAACAAGCCTTTTCTTTCCTCAAATAATATTTGGAAAATCCACCTATTCTTGTACCACCTACCCACAGGTGAACCTTTTACTTCTATACATATATGTTAACTCAATTTGTTATAGGTGCGCTCTTGGCACAGTAGGATGCCCAACACAAAGAAAGAGTTGTCTATTATATAGTCGCACCTTAATTGCATGTGAGCTTAATTACCCACATATTGAAAAATCATGTTTTGCTATGTGGTCTTTCCTTTCAAAAACTTTTCCATTACCTTTTGAACCACCATACCAAGCTAATATCTCAAGTTGACCCTCTCAAATACCTTTTGTCAAAACCGGCACTTAAAGGAAGGATGGCCAACTGGATTATTTTGTTGAGCGAAGTTTGACATTGAATATGTCAATCAAAAAGTAGTGAAAGGACAAGTGTTTCTAACCAACTAGCTGAAGCACCCCTTCTAGGAATAGAACCCTTAAGTCTGGATCTGTCAGATGCTTATGTTTTGTATATCAAAGAATCATCAACCTGGAAGATATACTTTTATGGGTCATTCACATTCAATGGCTCAGGAGCTGGATTAATCCTTATTACTCCCATAGGAGATATCATCCCATGAGATTTCAGAATCAGCTTCCCATGTACAAACAACATTGTCGAATATGAAGCTCTCATTACAGGACTTAAATTCACTATCAAATGGAACATCAAACAAGTTGAGGTTATTGGTGACTCCCAACTTGATCATCAAACAGGTGAATGATGAATACAAAGTCAAAGATGAGAAGCTTATCCCATATAAATGCATGGTGGACACCCTAAAAGAGTATTTTGTTCTGATTTCCTTTCATCAAGTTCCATGTATGCAGATGTTATGGCTACGATCAGATCCTTATAGCTTATCATTTGATTCCTTATGATCATTTAACGTGTCCAATGACATGCTAGAATCATGTTTGGTATGTGAAGTTGTTGGTCCCTTTCCCCCCCAGTACGTTGACATCTATAATTACCTATAGGATGGTACTTTCCCACCTGACCTCTCCCATTCCAAAAAATGAACCCTTACCCAATGAATCACTCATTATACCCTACTTGGGGGCACTCTCTATCATCAAGGTTATAATGGGACTATTGTTACGTTGCCTTAATTTTACGAGTCTATTCAAGCAATCAAAGAGGTGCACGAAGGCATCTGTGGGGCTCATACTAGTGGAATGGTTCTTGCGAAGAAACTCCTACGAGTGGGATACTACTGGCCTACTATGGAAATATTGTTGCCAGTATGTGAAGAAATGCATCTATGTCAGAAGCATGGTAATTTAATCCATGCACCATCTCAATCATTACAACCTATCATAACACCATGGTCATTTTCTAAATGGGGGTCTCGATCTTATAGGAAAACTCACTCCCACCTCATCCGACGGCCACAAACACATTATCATTGCCACTGAGTACTTTACCAAATGGGTAGAGGTTGTTCCTCTCACTTATGTTACAAGTGTACATATTTCCAAGTTCATCTTGAACCATATCATCTATCATTACGGCATCCCCTCTGTCATTGTATCTAAAAATGGTAATTCATTCAAAAACAAGTAAGTGAAGGCTTTGTGCCAATGCTTTAAAATTCACCAGAAGTGGTCTACACCTTATTACCCTCAATGTAATGGGCAAGTTGAGGCCACCAATAAAATGCTTGTACAGATTATGGAGAAAATGGTTAGTAAAAATGGTTGTAATTGGCATCTCCAAATCCATCCTACCCTCAAGGCCTATCTTACTTCCATTGCACACCTACAAGTGCAACCCCATATTCCCTTGGTATTTGGTACTAAAGCCATTATACCCCTAGAGATTGAGCTCCCCTCTTTGAGAATCACCTTACGAGACTATTTGGATAAATATGAGGATTACAAAGTCGCCAAACTAGCAGAGCTTGAACTCCTTGATGAAAATCACCTTCACGCCCTGGATCACCTTAAAGTGTATAAGAATCAAATCAATGCAAGCTACAATAAAATATCATCCCTCGTGAATTTGAGGTAGGTGATCTTGTGCTTAAATAAAACTAGTTTAACACCACAAAAGAATGTGAAAAGAAAGGAAAATTTGAGCCTAACTGGTTAGGGCCATACATTGTGGTGGCTAAATTTGGTTTCGGGGCCTATAAACTTGCATATCTTGATGGTGAATAGACTTTGGGAACCTATGAATATCATACATCTCAAGCATTTCTATTCCTAAGCTTGGGAAAATTATAAAAAAAACATCAAAAAAAAAATTAAAAACTGTAAAGAGAAATAAATTCATCCAAATGTGAAAACCACGCAATTATGGCACTTTGGACATGTCCTTTGGTAAAAACTGGTTTTCGACGCCATAGGAGGATTTGGTTTTCACAATCATCTCACACCTGGGGGCATGATCGATTATTGTTGAGTTAGTGTTTGCTTCATGTGTTTGAAATCTTTTTGAGCCTATCCTTCATTACGCCTTGATTCAGATGATCCTACTCTTGCACATACGTGTGGGATTTTCCCTTGCATATTCTCACCTCTTGTTGGGGGCATCTTTGCATCTTCATTTTCCTGTACAAAGCTTTGAAAAAACTTTCAAAAAGCCTAAAAATTTCTAACTTTTTCCGCCAAAACAAAACCTTCAAAATCCAAAACATTAGTAAAACCAAAATTATTCTCAAAATTCACAAGAACCTAAAAAATCCAAAAACATTAGTAAAACATCAAAAATCCAAAAACATTGGTAAAACATCAAAATCCAAAAACATTGGTAAAACCTTCAAAATCCCAAAACATTGGTAAACATCAAAACATCCTAAACATTCACATGACACAACGTCCTCAAACATTGAAAACTATCCTCTAAAACATCTTACTTTAGTGCTTGCTTGTTCTAGCGCACGACATGTGGATCATCTTGATCTTCCTTCATTAACAAATTTGGTTTGCTTGCCTATGTTTGTCTTCCCTTGCATATATCATTCCTCAAGGCAGTTTCATAGTGCATGTTACTTTTTCATGGGAATTATATGTCCTTTGTTTATTCCCCTTGCATGTATCCTTGCTTGGGGCAACATTTTAACCCTTTTTGTATAACTTGAACATTTGGGAACTGAAGGTGGATAACAAAAACATTGGTACAACTTTCTTGAATGTTGTTTGTTTGAGTATGTTTGTTTGGGCTTGTTTGTTTGTTGGTCTACTTTTTTACTTTCTCATACTACATTGCTTCTTGTATTTTGCTTTGAGTCAATCCTTTAGCAATGAACAAAAATCAGTATTATGGCTCTTCATGTCATTTCACACTTTTGTTGTATTCTTATATCAAATAAATGGTTACTCTGAGCTATATGGTTCATTAGACTATGTTGTGATCTTCCCATTCTCCATGTATATTATTGTTTTCATATTGACTAACTTTCTACCTATCATTTTCCAATTCCACCCTCCCTTGCTTCTTCCACTTATGGCACGAGATCCTACTCTAATTATTGATTCCAACAATGGCCAACCAGGCCCAGTTCGAATCCCCCTCCTTGCTATGAATTATTCTTCAAAAAAATCTGGGGCAATAGGGATCATATTTCATCCCCCACCCTCTCTTGTTTCTTCCACACATGGAATCCCAAGATTTCTTTTCTAATCAATCACTTTGAATAATGGCCTATCAGGCTCAGTTCGAATCTAAGTCACTTCATTGTCTTCTTCTTCTTCTATTGTGATCTTCTCTTTCTTCTTTTCGAGTGTCAATCGACCTCTTCTATCACCCCATTGACACTTGAGGGGGAATCCTCCATTCTACTAATTTTTATTTCACTCCTTTAAAATTTAATTGTCTATAATTATCTACTATCTTTGAAGTGGCATTGTTTGCGCTACACCACATCAAAGAGGGGAAAATGTAGACACCTAAATATGACTACACAGTTTTAATACTAAAATTGCACTTCTTATCCTCTTTCTAATCATTTCATTATAATTAGTGATTTCCCTCTAATTAGCTAACATTCCCCTTCATTTCAGTCAATTAATGACACTTCATTAATTAACTAGCCTTCCCCCATCCTCGATGCCAATTAACAACACTTTGTTAGTTATAATCCTTTTTTAATTAATTAACTATTATTAGTTAATTTAAGGATTTAAACCTTCTTATTTAATCAATAAACCTTTCTTAACCCTTCAAAATCCCTACTAATTTCCTTCTAAATCACCTCCAAATGGATTTTTAAGCTTATCTTGGTCTATTAATTAATCCTAGTTGATTAATTAAATCATCTCCCAACTCCCATGAGTTGTTAATCATTAATTAATCTCTTCTAATCATATTTATCTCTTTCTAACTCTATTTTACCTTTATCCCACATTCATTAGGTTGCAAGCTTCTCCCAAATTGGAAAGCTATATAAATAACCTAGTACCTTCCTTCCAATCTTACACCAGTTTACAATATATGCATATGATAAGAACATTTCAACTTGAAAAGCTTATTGATCAAGCAATCATTTCTATCTTCTACTTACAAAGAGTAGTAAGAGAAGAACCATGCATGGATTTCAATCCATATTGGTGAGATATCTTCCTCTTTCATGGAGATCCTTTGATCACTCGTAGCTACGTTCAACTCAAAAATAGGAGTACCTAAAATCTAAATCCCATCAAAAACATCAAAGGATGGTTTGCATTTCATGTTTTTTATATTAGATGCATTAGTTAAGTTTTTCCTTTGAATGGCTTTATCATGATGTTTATGTTAGATTAGCTTTGTTATTGAGACTACTTGGTGTTAGTTTCTATTAATTAGTTTAGTTTCTTTATCATGCATACAACCCCCTTTTGATTTCTTTGAGACTAGTCTCTTTCTTAATTTTCTCCTTCCCATTATTATCCTCAAGTTGGATGGTAATGAGGGAAAGATAATCAATGGTGCCCTTGAGAATGGAAATAACATCACAGTGTTTAGCCCTTATATTTTCCTATTCATTTTTTATCTTTATATCCCTCTTGTAAATGTCCTCCACCATCTTCTTTTCTATCTTACCTTCATCATTCTCTAACCTACAGACTTCAGTCTTGTCTTTGAGTTATTTTAACTCATTACTAAGCTAAGTGATCTTGTCATTGTGGGAGTCAAGCTCAGATCTAATACTAATATCATATGAAATGTTGGGGGTCAGAGTCCTTCTTTAACATGGAAATAATAACAATAATTGCCTCACCTTCACCATAGATAGGGGGAGGGAGAACAACATCTTCAGTAGAAGATTTAAGAACCTTGTTTTTAAGGAATTGTTTGAGGAATGATCACAAGGTATCTTGCTAGAGAATGGGGCGAAGCCAAGAGGTATGGAGGTGGGAACATTGGAAGATGAGGGAGCAAAGGAAGGTGGGATGGAGGTGGGAAGAGTGGAAGAGGAGTGGGAAACAGAAGGAATACCATAGGAGGGAAGAGTAGAAGGTTGAGGGAAAAGGTAATGTTATTGATACTAGATGCGTTGGTTAAATATTATTATATAAGACTTTGATATGGAACTAGTTAGAGGTATGTATATAAAGAATGAATTAAATTAATTGAGAACTAGAGTGATATGAAAATAAATCATTGTTGAGTTATTATGACATATAATACGAAATGATTATATTTAGTGCAATCAATACATTAAATGTACATTGAAGAAATAGTGAACTGAGTTATGATGAACTCTTGCTACTAATTAACTGCATTTAATGATAACCTTATTGGATAGTAAAATTAAATCCCTGTTGAGGAGAACTTATGGAAAAAGGTCTATAGGTTTTAACAATTACTTTTAACCAAGTCGCGTACTCTTTCTGTTGTTGCTGAAGTAATAGGATTAGAGTTGTCTGCAAAATAAAGTGGGTCCCGATATATATTAGGAATTCACCTGAACCTTTTTCTAATGAGATATCAATTTTAGTAGTTAGGAGAATGAGAAGTTAATTATTTATTTACATCAAGCCTATAACAAAGTTATGATGTGGAAATAAATGCGAACATGAAAGGAAAAGTAGCACTTCTCTTCTGTTAGAAAATAAAAAAATCAGTCATATTTTCTGGGAACTGGAATATGGGTTGCTACATTTGGGATATACTATAATAGCTTAGCAAAGTGAAACAATAAATCTTGTAGCTCCATTGGTTTTTTGATATTTTATCTTCACCAAAAATTTATAAAGAAAAGTGAATAAAAGGATTTAGAAGTAAGATTTTACATCCATTGATTACTCTTTGATCCTTGGTTTTCCTAATTACATTGCATTTTTTTTGCATATCAAGGGTTCAATGACAATTTCAATGTTTAATTTACTAAAACAAAAATTCAACATGTTAGTTTTTTAAAAATGTAGTGTATGGTTTTATAATAAAGCATTGACATTTTTCACCAAATGGAACCATTAGGTGTTCAATTTGATCGCTTCACCTTCACTATCATGTTCCCATCTTGTGCCATAATAGGAATATTGAAATAGGATATAGTCATCCACCAAAGCACTATGTAGAAGTAATTTTGTCATATGTTTTAGTAGCAAATGGCCTAGTAGATATGTCTATAAAATGTGGAAGCATGCACAAGGCATGTAAACTGCTTGACAAAATGGATCAAAGAAATGTTTCCCCATAGGCTGCAATAATTCTGGCATATGCAAAAAATGGGTTTATTAAAAATACCTTAAAATTTTTAAGATAATGCGATTGGCAAGTGTAAAGCTAAACTCACAAGATTTGTTAGCACCATCCCAACCTCTGTCAAAAATGGTAGCTTTAGAGTGGGGCATGGACATCTATCAAACCATAATGGAAGAAGATGTTTATTAGATATAATTGAAAGTGTTGTAGTATACATGTATGCAAATTTTGGATGCATACACAAGGCATGTCAACTATTTGAAATATACCTCAAAGCAACATGGTCCCATAGAATGTCATGATAACAAAATATGCACGAAATGGGTTTTAGAAGGATGTTAAAAAACTTTGTGTTGTAAAGGATGTCCTTATGGACCACTAATTTTAGATCAAGGTAATCAAATTGAATGGTTGTTTTGTTAAATCTAATGAATCGATGAGGGTTTCTTGAGATTTTAGGAAGTGCATGTACCCAAGGTATGTTGCATGAGCACACACTATTTTAATGGGGAACATGATGAGAAGAATACTACCACAGATGATAAAGAATGATTGTTTAAAGTCAAAATTGTTTTTGTATCTTTTTCAAGTTCATAGCCATTTGCATGATAATTTCATGGTGGCTTAGGAAATACAGTTTTAGAAATTTGTTAGTAATACATGTGACTTGACAATAAGGCACTTTCACAAGCCCAAAAACACTTTATTTTTAATAACTAAATGAATTTCCTAGCTCCATAGTTGCAATAGATTTAGACTCGCACGTACCACCAACCAACTTATGTTGTAGTCGATATGTTAAAACATGGTAATAATTTTAAAATGTTCGAGGTAATGTTAATGGAAGATAAAGCTCTTGGTTGATTTTAAGGGAACATTTTTTTACAATAATTGAACTACCTTTCTCTCAATACAAAAACAATCATTTTTATATTATGATAATTGAAAACAAATGAGTTATTCAAAATCATTCTAGATAAGTCTTGTGAACTCGCCTAATGCTACCAAATTATCCATTTAGTAACCGTTTTTAGACAATAAAGTGAAGCACATATAATAGATATTATTTTGGTATGAACAATCTGAGCTATAGGACATGTGTGGGACATATAGGTATTTAATTCCCAAATTTAATTCTCACATTTTTACTTCCAACTTTCTACTCATGTCTTCATCTTATCCTACAAATGAAACGTTATCCAATCAAAAATGCTAACAACAAAAAAATATTAGCCTATTTTTCCATATTTTCTCGAAATTTTCCATTTATTTTAGTTGTGTAGGGGACAGTTGTTAGGACCCTAGAATTGAGGGACAAGTTAACAACGTTGACTGAGTGACCCCTCCATATGGCTAAAAATATGCAGTAGAGCATTATTTTTAAGATATATACTACTTTTTATCAAGTTGACTCGTGTTACTCAACACTTATTTCATTGAATCTGCACACTTCCCCCAAAATATTCTCTACTTGTTTATTCCTCGATATGGAACATATTTAATTAGACCTTGTAGATATATGTGAAATATCTTTTCAAATTTCTCATGTCTCCAAAATTAGAATATTATACAACTATACCAACCTATGAAAGTTAGTATATTAAAACTTGTTTTTGTTTTACCTAAATTGAAAATAACTAACCCTCTGTGAATCATTGAAAATCCACCCTATCTCTCCTAAACGATTTTATACTTTGTTTTCCATTTAGGATATGAGGTCCTACAAAATGGTCTTGGCTTCCTCCCTTCACCTTGGAATGCACCTTTTGTTATCATTCTTAGCCCTTTGTCCTCCTCAAAACCTTGTAAAGTGAGTGCCTCATCTCCCCCCTAGGCTCCACTTGCCTTTGTGCTAGTATCAAAGATGTTGATTTCACCAAGCTCGTTTTGATCTCGACACCGTTTTGCATCATATAATCTTCACATTGAAACATTCCATGTTTATAACCTTGGATGAGCTAGAAGATGAAAGGATGACCAAAACGTATAGGTAATTTTTTTTTCTCTTTTTCTAATGCCTTAAACAATAATTATGATGGCAGAGATTTTGAAATGGGAGTCTTGGTACCTCTTCCTGACATGCTTCAAAGAAATGAGAGGTTCAAGTTTTATGTCGATAGTCATTGACATATGATGTCATCAGGACTATTGATGAGGGGAAACCTTAATTGCTAAAGAGAAACCCTAATCACAAATGTGCATGAAATTGGTGACATAAAGACTCCTAAACATAGAGGTTATGAATCTAACATATGTAGAATCTGGGATTCAAACATATGCAAGTTTCCCTTAGAAGTATTCTTCGACCATGCCTTGTTTTCTAAAATATCAAGCCAAAATTTCTTCATTGCCCCTCTTCCTCCTCCAATTGATATGTTGTTACCTCAAATTTAACTTCTCCTTTGGTGTTTCCATAGCACATTTGATGTGTGATTACTAGAGAATATTATCAAACATTCAAAAATAAATAGAGTAGTGTTATAAACCTCAATTGGAGGTGTCATGACATTGAATTGTTTTGGGGGCTTCCTACACCTGGTCTAACAAAAGACTCAAAATCAACGATATTCCAATAAAATTGGATAGATTCCTTGTCTCTATGGATTGGATTTATCTCTATAATCAAGGACTAGTGGATGACTACCTATTCATGTTTGGATGATAAGTCCTAGGAGAGGTGGAGAAAAGAAAAAAGAATAATTTGATTTGTATGGTCCTTTTGCTCCTACAATTTTTGTATTGTATCGAGCTTATACTAGGTTTGCTATTTGAATAAAATATGTTTTTTCTCGGTTATGAGTTATAGATTTCTGATTTTGCTTCAACTCCTTTGAGAAGAATTTTCAATTATTATATGGAAATGAATTCTAAACTAATTTAGGACTTCACATCCCTTCTAACATATTTTACAACTCGTACCTAATTGCTTATAAATTTTGTTGTGGGCGAAGAAAGTGTGTGATGTCCACGTGGAATAAAGTGTGTGCCGTCACTTCCACGTGGAATACACGTCAAAAAGCGTGTATTCTAATCGCGTGGAAAGTGGACACGCGAAAAAGTAATTACTTCACTCCTCTTTCTTACAACAAACGGTGATATCGTGGAAACCCCCTTCCTTGCAAACATGGCAATTACACCATTTCTCGCTTCACCATTTATCACAACCACAACAACAAATATACTTCCTTGCCTGCAATTAATGGGGAATTGTTCCTGCTCGCCCGCTTATCTCTCCAAAACAGTCAAAATCATTAGATCTGACGGCGGCATTGAAAGGATTAAAACTTACAAGGTAGCAGAAGTAATGTTGGATTATCCCAATCAATTTGTTTGCACTTTGGGCAGTCTGCAAGCAGGGCATCGCGTTGCAGCGCTCACTGCGGAGGAAGAATTGGAGAGGGGAAATGTTTATGCTCTTCTGCCCATGCACAAATTGCGATCTGTTCTTTCTGATTCGGATATGGATGTTTATCATCACACGAAGAAGAAGAGAATGTCCTCCAACTCCAAAATCCTTCCACTCTGCGACAATGGCGATGGCGACGTCGTGGAGAAGAAAACGCTGCCAAAATTGGAGGTGAGCGAGGAAGAAATAGAGGGGATGAAGATGAGAATGTTGAGAGGAAGAAACTGGAAACCGAGGTTACACACAATTGAAGAGTCTCTCAGCTTTAAATTCTGATTAAAACGCCCCAATTTTGAGTTCTGCACATTTGTACAAATGTTTCCCTGATAATCATATTATTAACTAAATTATGACAAAAGCGTAGAGGCTATTGTGGACAGCGGCGTCTTTAAGGGCATCCATCTTCCTCGTGACAAAATTGTAGACATATTTATGCAATACTTATTGGCTTCCATAATAACAATGATTAGTTTCATTAAAACTCCAATTACTATTTCTCTTGAAGCGAAAAATGAAGAGAAAACTTTTGTTTGAAATGACTTCTACCAATTTATTTATGAAATAAAGTTGAAGCACATATGTACTTAAATATATATGTGCATCATCATTGACCTTGACATAGATGACAACATCCCATCTGGGTATCATAGTGGTAAAATAGATATTTATGTTTGCAAGTGGTTTATGGAAGTCTTTAATATGTTCTAAAACTATCAATTGCACATGAGTTGTAAATTACACCGGAGAGAATAATGGATGTTTATAACCTTTTTGTAAAGTTCGAAACTTATTAGTGCCCATATTTTTGTAAGACACACTTATCTACTAAAACTACTTTTTAACATTTAAATGTTCCCAAGGCATATTCAATAATCTCATTTTGTGGAGCTTATTCATGTCTCTCACACAACATTGTCTAGTAGCAATCTTGGAGATAAACTTGGTTGTGTTCTAGAAAACAACACTTACACGAAGGTTCTCAACAAATCCAAGAGTTGTCTTGGCATGGGGCTAACAAATCAATTGCAAATACTAGTTTCTCACTTTCTCTAACTTTGCATATATCTCTTGTATCTGTGGGTGTAATTTCTCACTTTCTCTAACTTTGCATAGATCTCTTAAATCTATGGGTGTCAATCGTCTCCTCCATAACAAGCATATACCATTTTATGACCTTTAATCCAATTACATTCATACACCATTTGAATTCTCCTATTCTTCATTAATTTGTGTACTATTTAACCTTTGGCCCACCTAAACAATACCCTTATATAATTGTATAATATATGGTTCACATATAAGATTTTGCTGAAAAAAACATAAATAAAAAATATCAGTAAAGGAATAAAAAAAACATGAAATCCCATAAAAACTAATATCTAACATATTGATGTATTAAAAACCAGTTATATTTTGCACAAAGTGTATGACGTGCCCTAAGTTGCAGATGGTATTTGTCTTGGCATTAATTCATCAGGAGTCTACAAAACAATAGGAAACCCTCTGTTTGTTAACCTATACTCTCTCAATAATGGCAGCAAGAGTGGATATCTGATTATTTATCTGGTGATTCTTTCTAAATCCTACCAGACCTTTTGCCAAAAGTTGATTTATCTATGCCCACTTTAAAATAAATTATCTATTATTTCATTGCAAAAAAAAACTCCATAGATGACAATCCGTTGACAATCATAAAGAAAAGAAAAAATTCACGGTTCCGACGAAATATCCTATTGAAATTGGGGAGAACGTTGTGGAGAAGGTATGTTACGCCCTCCTCTTTCAATGTGTTAGTTACATGCAGATCTATTTTTGCTTCTATGAGAAAACTTTTTAGCAAACTCCATATAGCCACACATACATGGATAACAGCCATTTATCTTAATTTAGAAAATATAAAATAAAATTGAAAACATCCATATAGTCACACATACAAGCTCTTCTTTCCTTTGAAGATGAGGTGGAAACTGTGGGATGCAAAACAAATGAAGAATAAGACAAGATGACAACTTCCAGGGTTTCCTACTCCGTTATTAACAATTTTAAAACATGCATGCACGATAACTCTCTTACAGTGCCTGTGGCTACCATGGAGGACACAAATCCTAAGGGCGAAGAAGTCAATGAAGTAAAGCATGTCTTTTAAAATTGTTTTCTTTTCGGTGGGTATGGAATAAAATTTAAGAATAGCTTTGGAATATTGGGTATTTAGAGGATTTGTTATTTTTTAGTTTGTATTGAATAAATTTAAAAATAATTGCACTCGTGAACTATCTAAATTGCCTAATAAAATTGCATAGGTAGATATATCAGTGGACGCTTGTGATTACCAGAATAAAAAGTTGGAAGACAAGGTCTAGTTTTCTTAATGAGAATAGTGTTTTGAAAGAGGAGAATCAATATGTTGTGTCCCGGAAAGAAGATTTAGAAACTTGATAGGGTATTCTGAAGGGTGAGATTGCATCTTTCAAGGAGTTGAAAATTTAAATACAATCTCAATCAGAAGCCAATTGACTCTAGAGATTGACATTTTTTGTAAGTTTCTATTAGAAAGGAGAAACTTCAAGCACAGGTTGAGAAAGAGAAAACCCAACTACGCCAAAATCAAAATGAAGCCATCTAAAACCAATTGCATACGGTGACAAAGCATGGCGGACAAGCCTATATATATTAGAATGGCAGTGAGATATTTTCTCACCATAAATGTCAGATGAAGTCAGCAAGAATCCCAACAACAATGCAACTATTCCACGCGGATGAAATAAATGTTCTTTCCTACAAAATCTGCTGGATTTTTTTAAGAAAACCTGGCATTAATAAATGCATGACATATTTCTTGAATTTCTTGCTATATTTCTTATATCTCCTCTGACCCTTCCCCTTTAAAAAAGAAGAACAATCTGTACATAACTTCTTTTTGTGGGATTTCTAAGTATCACAACCAAAAGGATCAGATTCAAACATCTGGCAGAATTTATGTCCTAAGACCTTTTCAGCTTTTATGGCCTCTTTCCGATCATGCTTTTCTCTGCAAATCCTTGCATTAGTTTCATCAATAATTTGATTTATACCACCAAAAATTAATTCATCAGGATTTTTCCCATGCATGGCTTTCTTATATTCTGTAGCAAAATATGCAGGAAAATATTCTACATATCTCATTCTCAAAGTAGGATCATTTATATTGCTAGAATTATAATACAATTTCTGCATATAACATTGATATTCTTTTATGCGACTCATGTCACACAATCTGGCTTTTAGAAAAAGAGTGGTATTCTGAAACTTATCATTATTTACATCACCAATAAATTCCTTAATAATAGCAGTTGTTAGACCAATATATCCACTTTGTAAAATATCAGCTTGATGTGGGTTAGTATCCCACCATTCTTTTATTATACCAACAAATCCATTAGCAATTGTTGAAGCTATGGCATGTGGATATTTTCTATACATCTCTAATTGTGCATTACCCCAACCAATCATTCCATGTACCATTTATTTTATCTCTTATGTGGAATGACATTCTACTTTATACCAGTTAGGCTGGAGTGTCTGTGTCCTTGCCATTCCTTGTAATGGTTCAGGCTTTGTATTAGATGATTCTCCAAGAATCATCCCTTCAGCTTCTTCTGGCTTAATTTTTACCATACCAATAGATTTCTTATCATCTTTTGACTGAGAATGGAACAGAGGACTATACAGGGATAAAATATATTTATGCTGGGAAGAAGTTCCAGCAAACTTAGAAACTTGTTTCCAAGATACAACTTTTGACCAATCAGATTCTTCTTCTTCAGATTTCGTGGTATTATCCAAGATCTTCTCTATTTGAGGTACTATGACTGGCAATGGACTGATTGCATCTTGGATAACATCCATTTTTTAACTGATTTCTACAGAAGTTTCATGGAGATGACTTAGACTGGACTGTACAAGTTTATGTGTGGTTCCTAATTTGGAAGACACATCACTCTTAATACTTACAGTGTAATCTACAAGGGGCTGAACAATATCTACAACATTTTGAGTTATGACCGGGGGAATATCTGTACAGGTAGACACAATAGCAGCAGTATTTTCTACATGCTTTTCGAATCTTTTTACAGTTAGACTAACATCATCAATCTTTGAATTTAACAATTTTAAAGCACCGGATACATCTCCTTTTTGATTTAGCTCTATGGCTTTTAGGGTTTTTCCCATTTTAGCTAGTATAGACTCCTGTGAATGAATTTTGTCATGGACATTTTTTACAGCTTTATTTGTCCAGTTGAGCATTTTTGATGACTCAGATGGATCTATTTGTCTGTCCACAAACCTTTGATACCAGAAAACAAATTTTTTGGTCTGTTCAGGGGACAAAACTTTTGTACTATCCAAGGATGGAAAAGAAAAAGAACTGGGAGATGCTTTAGACGCCATGCTAATGGTTGGACCATTAGATGGAACATATTTTTGCTTTATTAATTGTTCACAATCATTGCACCATAGATAATCAGTATTAGGATCATGCACTAGGCTATTATGACTGCATAAATACACCCATTCTTTTGCAGGCTTATTGGATGATGACTCACCGAGAGGAAAAACTGAACTGTCTGATCTTACAGAACTATTTATAGGAAGACTAGACAAAGAACTTTTACTTCTAAAAGACAGAGTTACATTATTCTTGGATTCATTTACAACTGTGGCATTTTCTAGCTTTGGCTGACTAGTTTGCAAAAACTTTTTGGACAATGTCCATTCCTTTGGTACCTTGATCTGTGACCATGAAATTAACTCTGGCTCAATCTTTTGACTTTCTACATTAACGTGACTCACCACGCTGCTGCCCTTGGAGATACCATGTTTTACAACGGGGTACATGGCATTGACAAGACAATAGATTACCTTATAGTCCAGATTGCTAACGGACAGGCACCATATTTCATATTGAGGCCAGTAATAGCAAGATGGAGCTTAAGGACTTCTTTCAACAGATCATCTTTGGTCAGACTAAACAGGATAGTTATGATAGACCGTAAAGGAAATAGGACCATTATGGAGACCAGTTTGTATTGCAGCTAATAATAAATCTTTAAAGTTATCAAATCTAAGATCCATTAAACAACAGAGAATGGAGGCATTTAAACCACGACAGAGCAGAGGGGTTATTCCTATTTGTACACAACCTATATGGGCAAACTTATATGTACTTTGTTTCTTTAGAGACTTAATATCACTAGGATCTATCAAAGGGATATTGTATTCACAAGAGGAGGTTTGAGAAACTTGTATTACAGACTCACGGGTCTTAAAGGTAGTAGCAGCTATCAAATGGAAAGCAGAAATCATAGCATAGACCTGATCATACGAGATCTTTGGCAACTTCCAAGCAAGTAAAGGATCAGACTCTTCTTGAACATCAATAGCAGAATTTACAGGGAAGACTTCAGAAAGACTTACAAGATCTTGTTCGAGATCTTCATGAGAAATATTATCACAACCTTCAGATGCCATTTTAGACTGTTACTAACAAACAACTTTCCAGCAGGACTTACGGTATCAGGATTCAACCTAAATTGCGCACAACCACGACGAATTACTTGCAGGAGCCTTGCCTCTTAGCCTGGCTTACGGTGTATGAACTTGATTCACATATGGAGAAAAAGATACGCAATCAAATTTTCAGAATAAAAATCAGAAACAATAATTGTAATATTTCATTAATATTTCAAGATCCTTTACAACTCTGTAAAAAAAATCAAGCTCTGATACCACTTCAAATATATAATATGAAGATCAAACATAAAGACAAACTTACAAATTCAGACTATAAGACACCACTTGAGCTTCAATGATTTTCGGTGTGTGGAATGAGTCTCAACATGCCTATTTATAGGGATGTGAGAGGCTTTTCACTGGATCGAAGAACTAACTTGGAAATCGGGAACCAGTTACCTAGGTGACCGAAAGATTCCTACTTTATCAAAAGTAGGGTGTCACACATGGGTACACACCACCCATGATAACACCTTTAGATAGTGGGGAGGTCCACCATGCTTCCGATAAGATCAAAAGAGAATCTTATCTAACTTTATTTATGGATGACAACAAGCCTGTCATCATAGCTATAAAGGACTATACTGTACACTGGGACCAATATAATCATCTGATGAACTAGAAGATTTTTCATGTCTGTCGGAAAAATAAAGGCCTCGAGTATTATGCTCGAACCATAATCTGGATATGAATTCCGTCCCATCCTCATTCCTGTTAAAATGTCTTCTAGTAGGGAAAAGATATTGATCTGGAATCCTTAGAAAATGACCAGGAGCAGGAGGATGTATATTCATGGTATGATGGAGGATAATTCTTCTCCAAAGTTGGCCATTGGGATTCACATGATGTCCCTGAAAAACATTAGTCTTCAAATAATAATGTACTTTTACATACCAGTTTATTTTACAATTGATCAAGATATTTCTGGCAGTGTCAGGAGAAACATTTAGTAATGGACTATCAGAAATTTTAGTAGGCAAATACTTTAAAAGGAAATATTTAAAATGATTAGCAATGTATTTCCTATCACCAAGAGTGCTTGGTCAGTTCCAGATGTTATTTTTTAATGGATGTCCTTCAGACCAGAGTCTAGAAAACTCAAATCTCCACAAAGTATTTAGCCTGGGAATCAACTGCCTTAATCTCAAACCTTCAATTGGCATATTATCATTAGCAGGTACAACATATCTGGAATGTCACCATTGCCAATGCAATGTGTAGAAAACCATAGATTCTTGCACTATATGAAACTCAGAAGTAGGTACCTCTGGATCTACAAATCTGTAGGTAACCTCTGTCATCTGATAAGGTGAAACTGAGATAATACCTCTGGATAGAAGCAAATGTCGTGCTTCCCAAGACATAGTATTGTCACACCTTTTCTTGGAATCCAAATAATTCTGACAGGTTCCAGTATTCCATATGGATTCTACAAATTCATGAAAGATTTGAGTAACATTCACATTCTTGGTATGATTTAATTCTCTGCTTGCAAAATCAGCAAGAGAATTTTCTTTTCCTTTTATATGTTCAACATCAAAACTGAAATTGTCGAACCACATTCCCCATCTTTGCATTCTATTGATTGCAGTTTTATTTGTTGGATCCCCATTATTCATTCTGGCTTTGAAATCCTTTAGATCCGATCTCAAAATAAAATGTTCATTTTGAATGAAAAATAAGAAAGCTTTAATGGCTTTCTTAGCAGCAAGTATTTCTTTATGAGTTGAATGATATTTCAACTCAGATCCTTGAAAAGAACCAGATGCATATCTACATACCTTTTCCTTTCCATTTTCTGTTCTTTCTTTTAGGATGGTGCCCCAATAGTTTTCACTTGCATATGTTTCAATAATCTTTAATCCTTGCCCTGGAAAGGACATAGCAGACAGGTTTAAGACCTGTTCTTTGATTCTTTTGACAACCTGTGTCATCTCATCATTCCAGGCTAGAGCATTCTTCTTCAATCTTTTATTTAAAAGAATTCTATCAGCAACAATATTTTTGTAAAATCCTGCAACATAGTTAACACATCCAAGAAATCTTTGCAACTATTCTTTTTCTCTAATTTCATCAGGGAATTCTTGGATTTTAGATACAATATGTTTCTGCATTTCAATGGATCCATCTTTTATTTTGATACCTTCTAGTAATTTCTTGATCTCCTCATGACATTCTTTTCTCTCAGAAGGAATCATGCCTCTATGATGTGCTTTAAACTTGGGCACAATCTCATTGCCTTTTTCATCCTTTAAAAGCTATAGATCAAGAGAGCAGACATGCTTTCTTTTAGAAATGAAAGCATGTGGATTGTTAGAACAAAGATCTTTTTGATCTTTGAAACAATATCATCTATATTAGATTTACATAGAGCAATGGATTTGTGAATCCATTCATGATTTGGTTCCTTTTTATGAATAGGTAGGGGAACTATAGTTTGGAAAGTATATTTTCTGGGAATTTTTACATCAGGATTGAACAGAGAAATATAATCCTTAGTAAGGCTAAAAGTTCCACAATCCTGTAAAGAATCTACTCCTATTAGGCAATCATAGGATAACATGTCATGCTGATAGAATTTCAGAGTTCTGGTATATCCTTCTATCCTAATAGGGACATAAGCCACATATCTAGAGACAACTTCTTTTTTATCAAAATTTATTTTTAAATAGGTCTCAGTCCAGCAGTCAGGAGGTATGGCTCTAGATCTTAGCAGACTAATATCTGCTCCAGTATCTATCATGGCATCTATTGAGTAAGGCTTTATATTGGGAATGCAAATGATGATAGATATGAAAGGATTTTGAGCACTTCTTATGGTGCATACCTCTAAGTTAAGATCTTCTACTGAGACACCTTCCTGTGCATCTTGATGAAGAATTTGCTGATAAGCTTCTTCAAGATCTTCATCAGCTTCTGCTTCTTTCTTGTCTCTTTCTTCTTCTTCAATGAGTCTCTTGTATTGATTGGTGGATTTTTCTATAACTCTTTGGAGAACTCAATTTGGTTTCTTCTCCAGGTTTTTAATGTTTCTGGATCAGGAATCATTACATCCGTAGTAGGCATGCTGGCAGTAGATTCCTAATATTCTTCTGTTTCCTTTTCTTCAGGGAAAAGGAATGGAAAACTTCTTTGTGGGAGATATCCTCTTCCACCTCTTCCTCTTCGTCCTCTTCCTCTGTAGGGATTCTGGCGTCGCCGAATTCTTCCTTGAAATGGAGGCCTTACTGGGACTGGAGAGAATGGCTTTTCTT
Organism: Taxus chinensis; assembly: GCA_019776745.2. Taxonomy (NCBI): domain Eukaryota; kingdom Viridiplantae; phylum Streptophyta; class Pinopsida; order Cupressales; family Taxaceae; genus Taxus; species Taxus chinensis. The sequence goes on from CM034147.1 coordinate 902,013,768, forward strand.
GACAAAATAATTCTTCTTTTTCTTCTTCTTCTCTAATCTTTCTTTCTTGTTCAATCCTTGATTGTTGATAATATTTGTTTGCAAGTTCTCGAACTTTATTTGAAAGAAAGATCTTTCTTGTAGTATCCCAAGGGGGACAATCTTCATACTCACTCTGTCTGAGTTATAGCTGTTTGAGAAGAAGTTTAGAAGACAAAGGCATCAATGGATGTGGGAAACTGGCATTCATATTTACAGAGACCACCATATTGACAAATGATGGTAAAGAATCATATCCAGAATTAGTACTATCACTATCTGAATCTGAATGATGTACAATATTTATCTGAAAATCCTCATTAGGAGACTGATAAGAGATGTTAGAAGAATAACTATCAGAATCACTTATCAAGCAATAATCCTCTTCTGTAATTCCTTTGGCAGCAAGAGTATTTACTTTAGCTTTTCCTTTCTCTGAATTCTTCTGAGGACATTCAGAAGCATAATGCTTTCCTTTACATATAAAACATGTAGGAACAAACTTTTTTCTTTTTCCTACATACTGCTTTTTCCTGAAGACAAATTTTCTATATGGCTTTCTATACACAAAAGAATCATTATATTTCTTGAATTTCTTGCTATATTTCTTATATCTCCTCTGACCCTTCCCCTTTAAAAAAGAAGAACAATCTGTACATACCTTCTTTTTGTGGGATTTCTAAGTATCACAGCCAAAAGGATCAGATTCAAACATCTGGCAGAATTTATGTCCTAAGACCTTTTCAGCTTTTATGGCCTCTTTCCGATCATGCTTTTCTCTACAAAGCCTTGCATTAGTTTCATCAATAATTTGATTTATAGCACCAAAAATTAACTCATCAGGATTTTTCCCATGCATGGCTTTCTTATATTCTGTAGCAAAATATGCAGGAAAATATTCTACATATCTCATTCTCATAGTAGGATCATTTATATTGCCAGAATTATAATACAATTTCTGCATATAACATTGATATTCTTTTATGCGACTCATGTCACACAATCTGGCTTTTAGAAAAAGAGTGGTATTCTGAAACTTATCATTATTTACATCACCAATAAATTCCTTAATAATAGCAGTTGTTAGACCAATATATCCACTTTGTAAAATATCAGCTTGATGTGGGTTAGTATCCCACCATTATTTTATTATACCAACAAATCCATTAGCAATTGTTGAAGCTATGGCATGTGGATATTTTCTATACATCTCTAATTGTGCATTACCCCAACCAATCATTCCATGTACCATTTATTTTATCTCTTATGTGGAATGACATTCTACTTTATACCAGTTAGGCTGGAGTGTCTGTGTCCTTGCCATTCCTTGTAATGGTTCAGGCTTTGTATTAGATGATTCTCCAAGAATCATCCCTTCAGCTTCTTCTGGCTTAATTTTTACCATACCAATAGATTTCTTATCATCTTTTGACTGAGAATGGAACAGAGGACTATACAGGGATAAAATATCTTTATGCTGGGAAGAAGTTCCAGCAAACTCAGAAACTTGTTTCCAAGATACAACTTTTGACCAATCAGATTCTTCTTCTTCAGATTTCATGGTATTATCCAAGATCTTCTCTATTTGAGGTACTATGACTGGCAATGGACTGATTGCATCTTGGAAAACATCCATTTTTTGACTGATTTCTACAGAAGTTTCATGGAGATGACTTAGACTGGACTGTACAAGTTTATGTGTGGTTCCTAATTTGGAAGACACATCACTCTTAATACTTACAGTGTGTTCTACAAGGGGCTGAACAATATCTACAACATTTTGAGTTATGACCGGGGGAATATCTGTACAGGTAGACACAATAGCAGCAGTATTTTCTACATGCTTTTCGACTCTTTTTACAGTTAGACTAACATCATCAATCTTTGAATTTAACAATTTTAAAGCACCGGATACATCTCCTTTTTGATTTAGCTCTATGGCTTTTTTTTTCCCATTTCAGCTAGTATAGAATCCTATGACTGAAGTCTGTCATGGACATTTTTTACAGCTTTATTTGTCCAGTTGAGCATTTTTGATGACTCAGATGGATCTATTTGTCTGTCCACAGACCTTTGATACCAGAAAACAGCTTTTTGGGTCTGTTCAGGAGACAAAACTTCTGTACTATCCAAGGATGGAAAAGAAAAAGAACTGGGAGATGCTTTAGACGCCATGCTAATGGTTGGACCATTAGATGGAACATATTTTTGCTTTATTAATTGTTCACAATCATTGCACCATAGATAATCAGTATTAGGATCATGCACTAGGCTATTATGACTGCACAAATACACCCATTCTTTTGCAGGCTTATTGGATGATGACTCACCGAGAGGAAAAACTGAACTGTCAGATCTTACAGAACTATTTCTAGGAAGACTAGACAAAGAACTTTTACTTCTAAAAGACAGAGTTACATTATTCTTGGATTCATTTACAACTGTGGCATTTTCTAGCTTTGGCTGACTAGTTTGCAAAAACTTTTTGGACAATGTCCATTCCTTTGGTACCTTGATCTGTGACCATGAAATTAACTCTGGCTCAATCTTTTGACTTTCTACATTAACGTGACTCACCACGCTGCTGCCCTTGGAGATACCATGTTTTACAACGGGGTACATGGCATTGACAAGACGATAGATTACCTTATAGTCCAGATTGCTAACGGACAGGCACCATATTTCATATTGAGGCCAGTAATAGCAAGATGGAGCTTAAGGACTTCTTTCAACAGATCATCTTTGGTCAGACTAACAGGATAGTTAGGATAGACCGTAAAGGAAATAGGACCATTATGGAGACCAGTTTGTATTGCAGCTAATAATGAATCTTTAAAGTTATCAAATCTAAGATCCATTAAACAACAGAGAACGGAGGCATTTAAACCACGACAGAACAGAGGGGTTATTCCTATATGTACACAACCTATATGGGCAAACTTATATGTACTTTGTTTCTTTAGAAACTTAATATCACTAGGATCTATCAAAGGGATATTGTATTCACAAGAGGAGGTTTGAGAAACTTGTATTACAGACTCATGGGTCTTAAAGGTAGTAGCAGCTATCAAATGGAAAGCAGAAATCATAGCATAGACCTGATCATATGAGATCTTTGGAAACTTCTAAGCAAGTAAAGGATCAGACTCTTCTTGAACATCAATAGCAGAATTTACAGGGAAGACTTCAGAAAGACTTACAAGATCTTGTTCGAGATCTTCATGAGAAAGATTATCACGACCTTCAGATGCCATTTTAGACTGTTACTAACAAGCAACTTTCCAGCAGGACTTACGGTATCAGGCTTCAACCTAAACTGCGCACAACCACGACGAATTACTTGCAGGAGCCTCGCCTCTTAGCCTGACTTACGGTGTATGAACTTGATTCACAGATGGAGCAAAAGATACGCAATAAAATTTTCAGAATAAAAACCAGAAACAATACTTGTAATATTTCATTAATATTTCAAGATCCTTTACAACTCTGTAGAAAAAAATCAAGCTCTGATACCACTTCAAAATCAAGCTCTATGCTATCTTACTGACTTCAAATATATAATATGAAGATCAAACATAAAGACAAACTTACAAACTCAAACTATAAGACTCCACTTGAGCTTGAATGATCTTCGGTATCTTGAATGAGTCTCGACATGCCTATTTATAGGGATGTGAGAGGCCTTTCACCAAATCAAAGAACTAACCTGGAAACCAGGAACCGGTTACCTAGGTGACCGAAAGATTCCTACTTTATCAAAAGTAGGGTGTCACACATGGGTACATGCCACCCATGATAATGCCAACAACATTAAATAAAATATCTAAAATCTGGCAACCTGTAAATATTGGAGCCGCTGGAATTCGACACTTTCCAGCCAAGACATCTTCAAAGGTGAACGCCTATCGGCGAACTAGCAATCATATCTAAAGTTGTGATATATGGAGACAATGGTTAAATATTGACAAAGTTAAAACTAAATGTAAGTAAGTAAACAAACAAACAATTGTTGTAGGGCATAAAACATAAAAAGATAATAAAAGAGGTTATATATTATTGAGAAAATATATCAATATAAATTGTAGTCATGGATACCCTTTATATTATTTATTTTTTAAACTTGTTTTTTATATAACATTAAAAATGAAAACAAGCGGATATATGAGGGTCCTTTAATAAACAATCTCCTAAGATTTTAGTGAATTTCAAACCATTTTAATCAATGTTTCCATTGTTGATTGTTTCCTTAAATGAAAGGTGAGATATTCTATTTTTTCTATAGTTAGATCCCATGTTATTTTAAAGGGTTGTTTTTGGTGACTAACAATCATCAAAGTCCATTGAGTATTTTTTTTCTTTATCTATTTTCCAAATGCTATGTGTAATGGGCATGCAAAATAAATGTAACATTTATTTATAATACACCAAAAATACATCGTTTGTTGCTAACAAGTGTCAATTATGAGAAAACAATTAAATTTTGAAAATTACAAAATATCCAAAGAAGATCAAAGAGTCCATTGTACAAGAAACGAAAAGAAAATCAATTGTTTAAAAAAAAAAAATAGTTAGATATAAGATTTGACATATTGATGTGTAATGTGCCTGAAAGTTACAATGATTTGGCCAATCCAAATCTAACTTTCCCTTTGTACCATCAAAAAATATTTAGAAAAATACAGAAGTTGTATTCAATCCTTGCTACTTTGGAAATCAACGTAATATTCTATGACTTTAAATTTAATATTTGTTTAAATGATTCTTTCAAAATACATATAACATTATTTTATTTGACTTATAATTAAAAATAAATTAATCTCTATCATGAAAGTTACATGATGGAAAAATAACATGTATGGGATTATTATTTTGGCTTTGCAAAAGTCATGTCTAATTGTTTATTGCTTCGTAAGTCCAAAATAATTATACAATTTTCTAAGTTTTTCATTTGTCTGACTTAAATGAATCAGTTATGTAAATTATTTTACAGAGTGACATGATTTTACTATCAGAAAGTCATTTATGTGGATTTAGGAATTCCAATTTAGGATTTGCTACATAGTTTACATATGGATTAAGAAAATTATAAACATGTTTTAAATCTACTTCTTTGAATGTCCCCAGGGCGAGAATAAATAACTAACGTCAATAAACTCTATCTATCTGCTAGATCTACCCTCCTGTATGGTTGTGGATACATGGATAACCCCTATGGCGTTGAGCATGAACACATACCTACAAGCTTATCTCCACCATCCACCATTACAAAAGTAGTTAATGTTGGAACCCATACTCTGCCAAGGGACACCGACAGATATAATAAGCAAGATTGAATAAGTTAGAACTATTTACAAGCTTTATTTAAGGATTTATGAAGAAGAGTCCACATAAGCTTCAAAAAATATTTGTGCTAAGTGTCTTTGCATCAATAACATGATCCAAAATATTGACTTATGCATACCACATAAACATAAAAATCACATATGACTGCTTTGGGTATGTTTCATGCCTGGAAGAAAATCAAGATCAGTATCGATAAAGCTACCAAGAAGTAGCTCTGGGAGCTTCTGCTGATTTTTGTTGTTTTTCTGTTGTTTCTCTATGGTCGGTTTGCTGTTTTTTTGCTGCTGTTTTGTTGTTTTGTCTCGGTTGAGTAGCTGTTTCTGAGCTACTTGGAGCTTCATTGTAACACTTGGATCTTGATCCATTCTCTCTATTTCTCACTCTTATTCCGGCTCTCAGGCCTTCTTTTGTTTTCAAGGGTATAGTCCCTTTCAAAAAACTATTTGCCAATAATAAAAAAAAAAAACATAAAAATCACATAAATGAAGCTAAATTTCATTTTTGAAATTGTCACATTTTGAAAGAAATATTATGATTGAATATTTATTTGCATGTGCTCATTAACAAAGCTAATAACTATTTCCATTCCCTACTTAAGTTGTTTAAGTCTTTCTCCTGCAAAAAAAACACATATCACCCTGGTAACACATTATTGAAAAAAATACGGAAATCCAAATAAGAAGAGGTAGAAATACAATGACAGTGAGGACTATTCTCCCCAAAAAATGCACCACATAGATCAAACTGACCATCCCAACCATCATGTCATTCGCTGCCACGTGGCACGATGCTTCAAATTTAGTTTTTTGTGATTTTGGTTTGGTTGAAAAACATAGTGTTTTTTTCAACAACGAGCACAGAGACCTAATGTCACATGGCATGATACTTTGCACTTCATTTTTTTGTGATTTTGGTTCGGTTGAAAAACACACTATTGAAAAACAGACTTTATTTTTCAATAGCGAGCACAAAGACCCAACAGGGCTCAAACCCGCAACCTACACATTTCAAAGACAGGTTCCCCACCAACCCGCCTACTGCCTGCCACATGCCCCTTTTTGATTTCAAACCAGTTTGTTAAAAGAACAAGAAAATAATGATGTGACCACTGATGCGCACGGATCCCACCAATGCATACACATGCATGTGTATGGTATTTTTTTATGGGTCGATATTAGGCATGCGGTGCATTTTATGTGGAGAATAGCTTTCAGCTACAATGACTCCTCAACTACATCAATTTTTTTTTTATAAAAAAACTCCTTCGTATCACATTGCATCTTAACACACTATATACTTACATAAACCATGCACGAAAAAAGTGTAGTTCATTAGGCCCCCAAGTATGATTACATCATAAATGTGTTAAAAGAGATAAATATACATGAAAAAAATCATAATACCAACCACATAAGTATGACTACATATATAGATTGAGAAACAATAAACCCTCATCTCAATGTCATCGTTACACTTTCCATTGTTGATTGTTTCCTTAAATGCAAGGTGAGATATTCTAATTTTTCTATAGTTAGATCCCATGTTATTTTAAAGGGTTGTTTTTGGTGACTAACAATCATCAAAATCTACTGAGTTATTTTTTATTAATCTATTTCCAAATGCTATGTGTAATGGGCATGCAAAACAAATGTAACATTTATTTATAATATATCGAAATTAAATTGTTTGTTGCTAACAAGTGTCAATTATGAGAAAATAATTAAATTTTGAAAATTACAAAATATCCAATTAGAGAAGATCAGAGAGTCCATTGTACAAAAAAATAAAAGAAAATCAATTGTTTAAAAAAAACAAATATAGTTAGATATAAGATTTGACATATTAATGTGTAATGTGTCTAAAAGCTACAATGATTTGGCCAATCCAAATCTAACTTTCCCTTTGTACCATCAAATAATATTTAGAAAAATTACAAAAGTTGTATTCAATCCTCGTTACTGTGGAAATCAACATAATATTCTATTAAATTTAACATTAATATTTGTTTAAATGTTTCTATCAAAATACATATAACATTTTTTATTTGACTTATAATTAAGATTAAATTATTGTGTATCATGAAAGTTACATGATGAAAAAATAACATGTATGGGATGATTATTTTGGCTTTGTAAAATTCATGCCATTGATGTTTATTGCTTTTCAAGTTCAAAAGAATTATACAATTTTCCGAGCTTTTCATTTGTCTGACTTAAATGAATCAGTTGTATAAATTGTTTTACAAGGTGACATATGATTTTACTATCATAAAGTCATTTGTGAGGATCTAGGAATTCCAAATTAGGATTTGTTGCATAGTTTACATATGGATTAAGAAAATTATAAACATATTTTAAATCTTCTTCTTTGAATGTCCACAGGGACGAGAACAAACAACCGACGCTAATAAATTATATCTATTTGTTCGATCTACCCTTCTGCATGGTTTTGGATACATGGATAACACCTATTGCGTTGAGCATCAATACATGCCTACAAGCTCATCTCCGTCATCCACCATTACAAACGTAGTTAATGTTGGAACCCATACTCTGCCGAGGGACACCAACTGACATAATAAGCAAGATTGAATGAGTTATAATTAATTAAAAGATTTATTTAAGGATTTATTAAGAAGAATCCACATAAGCTTCAAAAAAATCTTTGTACTAAGCATTTATTTGCATCAATAATAAAATTCAAAATATTAACATGTGCAACACCACATAAACATAAAAATCACATAAATGAAGATAAATTTAATATTTGAAATTGTCACAATTTGAAATAAATCTTATCATTGAATATTTATTCACATGTGCTCATTAAAAAATCTAATAACAATTCCCTTTCCCTACTTCATTTGTTTAAGTCTTTCTCCTGCAAAAAAAGCACATCACCATGGTAACACATTATTGAAAAAATACGAAAATCCAAATAAGAAGGGGTAGAAATACATTGACTCCTCAATTACATCAAAATACTAAAAAAAACTCCTCCATATAACATTGTAGCTTAACACACTGTATACTTAGCGAAACCATGTATAAAAAAAGTGTAATTCATTAGGCCCCCAAGTATGACTACATCATAAACGCATTCAAGGAGACAACTATGCATAAAAAATAACATAATAATGACCACATAAGTATGACTACATCATTTGTAGATTGAGAAAAAATAAACCCTCATCTCAATATCACCATTGCATTTTTCAAAGTGAGGGAAATAAAGCATCTCAACATATAAGAGGGTATATGTGTAAACACTTAAATTTGGTAACTTATCCTTTATAAATGAAAATTTTGGCTCTCTTCCCTTGCTAAGACAAATGCTCAAATTCTAAGTTGAATCAAAACATCCATCTATCTCTCTCTTGACTTTCTCATCTCTGCACTTTGCTCTATCATTCATCCAAGAAAATATTAATTAACTAAAGCTTTCATTTATCTCTAGACATCACTCCCAAACCTTTGATTTTACATATGTCTTGGACCCTCTTATCTAATGACTCTCTAATTTGAATATCTTATATATGTCATTTCATCTTCTGAGGGTCAACCTTGGGATTCCATTTCACTTACAAAATCCTATATAAGAAAGGCAATATCACTTCATAACTCACCTAATGCTTTCATAAACTCTTATGACAAATATCAATACAAAATCACTCAAATCTATCATAAATATTGATAGATTAATATTGTATTACATTATTTTTATTGTTAGTTATGCCTTCGTAGCATATTAGTTATTCTACCTACCATTGGTTACCTTCTCCTATAACTGATTCACATTATATATATTGTGGAGATTTTTATTCTTTTGATAATAATTTAATCTTCTTTCTTTCGACTCTATCATTGGTATCAGAGCAGTGCGATCTGGAGGAGGATCTGGCATAGGTGACTTGCATGAGTTTGGAGCGACCTGCTACATGGAAAGAAGACCTTCATTGTCATTGGTGCTTAGAATACTTGCTAAGACTTATGGTTGTTTGATTTTGGCATGAAAAGTTATTATTATAGCGACCACCAACCATGCAGAGCTAGACGGCTTGTGTGGACGACTTGCTGACATGTGTTGGAAGTAGAGCAGTATGGAGCCATTTAAGCAGTCTACGGTGACCTATTCTAAACATGTGGGTGGAAAAACAATTGTTTCGTGTCCATCATAGTGAATTGGAAAATTCTCTGGAAAACCATGGTTGTTTTATAAAAACCGTGGAGTAATTCTTGTGACCACAACTATCATTGAATCATTTGAGCATGATGTCTATAAGCAAATAAGATTTTTTTGTACCATAATTTTCTTCTGGCATCATCATTGGCGTAGAAAAATCATGGAGGATTTATACTAGAGTACTGCAAAAAAACGTGGGGCGCATTATATGTGAAGAAAAGAACGGATAGAGAAAAGATTTTTTTTCGTTTACTTTGACCCTGTTAGCAATACCGAAGCACCTGCGTTGAAGGCATTTGTTGTGGAGTGCAACAAACATCATGTCTCCCCCCAAAATATTGCTATCTGATGTTCATCTCTTGAAAGGGCCTAATTATGTTGCATGGAAGACAAAGATGCAAACCATTCTTATATTTTGAGATCTCTGGGAGATCATGACTGGCACAGTCCCTTGTCCCACTGACATAGATGGGAAAACGAAGTATGAAAAGGCTGATACAAAAGCGTTGAAGTTGACCACTCTAATAATTTCCGATGAGGTGCAACCACACATACGGAATACAGAAACATAAAAGGTGGCATGGGATACTCTCTCCACCATCTACGAAGAATTTTTTTTAAAAAATATCCTCCATCTCTAGTCAAAGCTTCATACCATGAGTATGAAAGAAGGCGAGAAAGTAGAGGAATTCTTATGTCATATGGCGGAGCTACGAGTAGATCTTAGCGCACATGGAGAAGTGGTGGAAAATAAATTGTTTGTCCCTCTCATACTATGATCTCTTCCTTCTAATTTTAGGACATTCATCACCACATTAACCATCACAAAGAAGGAGGTGACCTTTACCAAACTGGGGAATTTTTTACAACAAGAAGAAGCCATTCAGACAGTGCATGAATAATTTGATGACAAAGCATTGATCTCGAGGAAGAAGAAGAGTCAGAAGCCTCAAAAGGGACAACAAGAGAGGAAAACACAATAGTAACCACAAAAGGAATAACATAAACAAAAGTCTCAAAAATCAAATCGATGGTGTCACATCTACACCACAAATACGCACGACACTGTGAACTGTAGGTACAATGGTCGCACACAATGCAATTCTAGAGACGAAAACACATTTGGCTAAAGTGATTCACAGAAATCCAAGTGGCGTCCTAGCAAAACGAAGTAGAAAGGACATGTTGCAAGCCAACAAGATGATGACTCAGAGGAAGATGTCCCAGAATCAACACATTGCATCGCACAAGAAGATGATTTGGTTCTATTATCCTAAACATCGCAGCCATCAAAGAATGTTTGGTTGATAGACTTAGGTGCCAACAAGCATATAGCGGATGATAGAAATTTGTTTGATTCATTGAATGATCGATGCACTGGAGATTAGGTTCGTATTGCAGATAACAAGGAGTATGTTGTAGAAGGAATAGGCAATGTCACAATTCCACTCATGACGAGAAGATCTATTCTCACGAAGGTGCTCTATGTCCCTGGCTTGACCACAAATATCTTGTCTGTCTCTCAGCTATTAAATCACAAGATCAAGGTGGAGTTCATGGTTTAGAAAGGCATCAAATCATGTTTGATATCTCGAGAAGGTACGATACTTTCTAGAGATTTTTTGAAGGATCGTTTATTTTCATTAGATACAGTTTCATCCTCTGCAATGGCAATAACTACCTCCACGGTGGAATCCACTACACTCTGGTATTATCGATGTGGACATCTTTCTGTCAGCTCCCTCTATCAGCTCAGTTCAAAGAAGATGGTACATATTTCCATCTTTGGTCTTACACACCCCACAGCCCAGTCTGATCTTCATTGCTTAATCTTTATTGAATTTGGACACCAATGCTCAACCAGGACGCTTACGCTCAGGTGCCTCGACCTCTTTGTATCTTACTCGCCCCTTTTGGGCCTCTTTTATATTTTGGGCATCTTTTTTTCTTATGGGTCATCCTTTTAGCTGTCAATTATGAAATTAAAACAAGGGAATCATATAAATACAAAGCTATGTGACCATAATAAATGACCAAGCTCTAAGCATTTATTATCACCACCTAAGGTTGCATCCAAAGTCATTCTAAGAGCATTAAAGGCATCCATCTAGCACTCACTCAAGGGACAAAGGACTACATTTTCCACATACACGCATACGAGGGGAAGTTCATTTTTCCATACAAACATCTATCTACATTTCTAAATCTAGTTATTGCTCGTTATCAAGTACATCTTGCACAAGAGCTTCCTAGAGCACGATTCTACATGCACACAAAACTACATGGAGTCTGATATGTAATACAACACTTGGTCATAAGTTCACTCTATCGGGGCCAGTCTGACTCCCTATTTGTATCTTTTTCTTTTTAGGATTTGATGTGTTTTGGGGTTTTACATGAGATCATTTATTTTGCAGGTTACAAACGAGTTTTATGGACATAGTGTGACGTACAGGAGACTAACAGTGAAGGTTAACGAATATCTTGTAACACTAGAAAAATCATATTTTGGGAATTTACGCAGTCACACATGCCTATCAGAGCTCTCTAATGCCTAGGCAATCTAGCCCCTTCCCATGTGCCCCTAGTATAACTTATTCTAGTGGTTACAGAATTTCCCCAAGCGCGGTTACGATAGTCTCTCCTCTTATTTCTTCAGTTTTCCATACCAACATATTGAATATAATCAAGTGCAAAATCAACTAAGTCTCTTATTACCTCTCTTGCACTTAGGGTTTTAATTTCCATTTTCTTATTTCTTGTGTTCAATTCGTGCTATAGCGTTTTATTTATCATATGTGACTCTGTAATATATAGGGTTTAATAATTTCACATTTTTTTAAATCACTTTTACATATGCTCCAAGTGGCTTTCATCATCCTTCCTTCCCTACCTTTTTCCCCACCTTCATGATCAAGGATATCTTGGTGGAAAACCATGTCAAGTTGACTCTTTGGTATGACTGATGGAGTCAACTAAGTTTTAGTAATGGTTTTAGGTTAAATTCCACTATATATACACATACTTATTGTCATTTCAACTTCAAATAAATTAATCTTTCTTTGCATAAAATATTTCCCTTAAAAATGGTTTTAGGGATTAGTGGAGCTTACACTTAGAGATCATAATTGACATATTGGGTCTTGGAGAAGAAATAATTTCAATAAAGCCAATAAATTCTACATTAGTTTTTGGATTTCCCATCTTTTCTCTTCATAAGCCTTCTTTATATCCTTCTTGAGGCTCCCCTTAACAATCTCCTACAAGGTGCTACAAACAAAGGAATGGGGTTATTTTATGTATGACATATCCTAATATTAGTATCTCTATACATATATTCTTTTCGTTGTTTAGTTTGATTGGTTACTCTCATGTATAATGTATTTTGCATGGAACCTCAACGTCACATCACTTGTGTGTGTGTGTTTGTGTGTGTGTGTGTGTGTGTGTGTGTGTGTGTGTGTGTGTGTGTGTGTGTGTGTGTGTGTGTGTGTGTGTGTGTGTGTGTGTGTGTGTGTGTGTGTGTGTGTGTGTGTGTAATTTGCAAACGAAGAACCACAAAACAATAGAATGATCATAGTAAGCATGTAAGGAAAGAACATGCAAGAGAGGAAACCAATGCATGATCCCATGATCACACAATGATATATAGATAACATTCACTATCCTACAAAAAAATATGGTAGCATAATATTTAGAGGTGCCAATATTATAAGTTTCTATGGACAACAATGGTCACACATAGGCTAATGCAGTGAATGCAAGGGATATAAGAAACTACTTACAACTATTGAACCTACAATTACCACAAAATTAAGATAATTCACTAAAAATAATTCACATAACTCGTATCATAGTTGTATAAAAGGGGCCAAATTTTGGAAAATTCTGTATGGCGCCTCGATATCATAGTTTGTCTAAATTTAGGGAAAAAAAGATATATTTGGGTGGCTCGTAAGTGAAAGTTTTGTCTCAAATATATTTTCTCGGAGTAAAAATTAGAGTTAACACCAACCTTGAGTTTTATTTTTAAATGTTAAATTTAGATTAAATCTATTTTAAATTAAAGATCACATACTAGCTTCAAAATAAAAAATCCCTTGGAACAGAGGGATATTTCACTTTTATTGGTCCAAGTTTCAAATACCCACTAGTACAGTGCTGAGGATGAAGGCCAAAACCCATTAAACCTACTAATCACTACATCATGTGAAAGAGTTTTGAAATATTCCTCCACTTCAAGGTTCTTGATGGTAACAAAGGAAATATCCTTGGCCAGATTGACCAAGTAGGCCAGATTGCTTATTGTTTTATTGCCTGAGGATCGGCCTCCACTATTTTCCAGTATATCTTTGAAAGAAGAATCCTTCTGGGGGGATGCAAACCATGATGGCCTGTAGCAATGCTACCGAAGCTCCTATGACTATTTTTTTCCCACCACTCCCCACCATAGTCTAGGTGGATTTTGTAACCCTAGGAATAGGGCCCAGCTCCTCCACCTTCTTATCTCGCCATCCTCTTCCAACCCTGAGACCCCCTACTATCAAGTCGTGCTCATTCTCTCCCTCTGCCGTGGCCAGTGAGCCCTCTCCCCTTCCGCCTGCGCCCTTTCCCTTTTTCTCTACTTTCGCATTCTGTCCTTCCATGCTTTCACCCAACGTAAATTTCAAACCCTTCACAAAAATACGTGGTCCCTCCCTTATCAACCAAAATAATCTATATGATTTATTGTATGAGACGTTATTCAATTTCTTCCATAGTAGAATTATACCAGTGGTTGGTAGATTACGCAGCAAATAGTGGTCTTCGACTAGGAAAGCAAGTTTGGAAGCAAGATGATTACCAAACACTTTCTGATTTAGACAAGACTTGGACTAAAGTTGCGGATCATTGGTGGGAAGGTGTTTTGTGCAAATATACTTTATAATACGTAATTTCAACATATTATTTCCCAGAGGAAGAAAAAATTTGGTTCTTACGTGAGCCAAGAGGATCCTATTTGTGCATGATACCCTTAGCTATCAAGATCTTGATGGTAGAATTGGGAATGGAGAAATTACTTATGGCTAGCTAAATCCCCACCGCATGTAGGGGCATGAGAAGGTTCAAAGAGGATGGTGGCATCCCTGGTGGAAGAAAGAC
>CM034147.1:902028952-902055423 GCA_019776745.2 Taxus chinensis
TAATAATTAAGAGTGAAGTTGTTATGGGCATAGGGGTTTTGTTGTGCCTCTCTACATGGGGATGAGCTAGTAATGTATATTTCATAATGAATTTATTGTATTAAAATACATCATTTAGTATAATAACTTGACATTCATACTCTATTCTAATTTTTTCATAATGGTTTCCACATGAGGAGATGATAACTCCAATTTGTGCACCTACCACTTGGACTTGTTGCCCCCAAGGTTTATGCTAAGAGGAAAATGATGATTATAGAGGGATTATGAGATTGTAGTAAGTATTTATTTGTAAATAATGTCACTTTCTATGTCATGAGTTGTATACTAATGTCTATATTGTTTATTTATATTAATATGTGGAGCTACAATCATCCCTTTAGAATACAAGGTTTGATCAGTGGAAGGGAAGTCCCACTTATGACCTTGGTTCTTCATCTTCTCAGTGGGACAAGAAAATCAAATTGTTCGATGATATCCCATAATTTTTATGTATAGCAGTTTTTTGTGTGCCTTCATGGTATGTAGGAGTAGATTTGTATTTTGATGATGTATATCATTGTACACATATTTATTTGTTTAGACATTCATTTTGTTTAAATTTTATACACCATCATGGATTTCAGAAATCAATATAATATACGAGAGAGAAAATTGTTGTCAAACTTGTATAGTGGATCATGCACTCTTTATATGTATCTAAGTATATTAATATGATTTCATATGTATGTTATGTTGTCATATATTAATAGTGTTAAAAAAAAATTATGTTTTGAACATGGGTATTACAATATGTAAAACCAATTTAGCCACTATTATAAACATTCAATGCAATAAATTATAATCATATAATGTCAACACCAATTCCAATAACTTCCTTGGAATCTCAATATCATTTCAAAACACACTATGTAGAAGTTTATTTGTTTAAATAGGTAACGATATCCTAACTAAACATAACCCCTAGAAACTATAACCACACTTTCACGTACTAATACATACATCCCAGGAGAGAGTGAGGATAATAGGGGAGAGAAGAGAGAGAGAGAGGAGGAGAGAGAGAGGAGAGAGAGAGAGAGAGAGAGGGATTGAAACTGAGAGAGGTAAGAGAGAGTGATGAGGGAAGAGAGAGTGATTATCAAGAAAGAGGGAGGAGACAAAGTGAGAGATGAGAGGAGGGAAAGAGAGAGTGAGAGAGAGAGAGAGAGTGAGTGTGAGAGAGAGGAAGGGGAAGAGAGACGAGAGAGATTAGGGAAGATTATGAGAGAGAGAGAGGGAATAGAGTCTGTGTGGTGGGTGTGGTGTGTGTGGGTGTGACTTGTGAGTGTGAGTGAGTGAGTGAGTGAGAAAGAGAGAGAGAGAGGAGAGAGACGAACTTAGAATTGTGTTTTTGTTGTGTTGATTTTCCAATTAAACTTTATCATCTCACTTCCCTCCTCTATCTCTCTCCCTCCCTCCTCCTCTCTCCTCTCTCTCTCTTCTCCCTCCTCTCTCTCCCTCTCCCTCTCTCTCCTCATCATTTTCCCCCTCTCTCTCTCTTCCCTCCTCTCTCTCCCCCTCCATGTCTCTTTCAAAACTCTCTTCCCTCCCCTCTCCCTCCTCTCTCTCAGGATTTTACTCTATCTTGTTTATATGTATATATTTTATATGCCTCTACTAATATAATTAGATCAAGTTTGGGGAGGATAAGGAGGAAAAAGATTCAGTGCATGACTAATGAAATGGAGTAAAACCAAAGGTCCTAGAATAAAGGAATCAAAGGATCATTTTTTAAAAGATGTTAAAGCTTATCTTCACCTCAATGATATAAATTCTAAACTAAAAATGCCAACCACATGAATATGGAAACTTTTTTGGCACCACTAACCTACATTAATAACATTATTAGTGATGTAAATAACTAAAATTAAAGAACAATAACCAAACACACAAAACTTAATAATTCAACAATATACTTACAAACTATAAAAATTATGTGCTATTATACCAATTCAATCCAATGAACCATCTGGATCCAATCTAGTCTTTATGGTGTTGATTATTACTTCATAATCGAGTTCAAGAAATTTCTACAAGTTCATATTACGTTCTCTACCACCATATTTGATCAATTGAACATTAGATGCAAAAATAAGGTGAGAATAATAAATAATCTTTCAATGAGTGTCAAAGTCCTCAAACAACCACACATTAGATTTTATTTATCAAATATCTTTGAAGCCATGTTCCAATAACAACCATAGACCCTGTGGGATACTCTAGGCCTTCTCCATCTATGATTGGGGTTATCAATTTATTTTTTTCCTCAACACAACGAGAAAAATAATAATTTTTCCTTTTTTATTATTTTCTTCTACAATAAGTACAGAAAACATGACATGCATCACATCGTGCAAAAAAAATAATTTCAATAAATGATTCATAAATAAGTTACGTAATGAGATATAATATGAATGTTAACTAAACAATGCATCTATAATCCTTAGTTGCACTAGATCTGATATATGGTCAAAGTCAATTGATGATTCGTGTAATTTGATTTGTAGATCTTGTGGAGGTTGATACATTTCAAGTGGATGTAAAGTTATATAACACCATTCATCGACCCACTCTTTTGAATCATACTTATCCCAAAAAATATGTACATAAAGAACAGAAGCATACAATTTACCTTGTATCAATAGTCTATGAGCATGCATTTAAACTTATAAAAGAGTGTAACTCCTAGATCTTGCTACAGTAAACAATCACCATATTTTGTAAAGTTAACTTATTATACCAACCAAAAACATATACAAACTTTAGACTTACCCTCGTTACCTAGACCAATTATTCAATTACACCATTGCATGATGGATGTTGCATCAGTCAACTTTGCACATATTTTTACTTCAAATCTTATCTTGTTAGGTCTCTTTTAATACATTCTCATGCACCATCATCCTCTCATTTTCCATGCCCGACCTTAATGAAATTCTAAATATGTTGAACACCACTTATCTTATGCATCATGTTCAACCAATAGAAAATTTGTGAATTCTTGAGTTACGATGTACATTTATCTTACCATATGATTTGTTGACCAAATATGATGTTTCTTACTCAAATTACCATAAAAAATCTCAAAGAAAAATTGCATGAACTTTGTATAATGTGTATGATCATTATTAGTACACATATTATACTTCATCAAGATCTTTATGTCTTCCTCTATGTTTTCAGGAGCATGAGTGAATGGTATATGCACAAATATGGATACCTTAATAGATTTGTAATGTGATTGGACTTCATTATGTGGTTGTAGTGTACAATTTTTTGTAAAATCAAAAATTTATGCAATGCTACCGAGAATAGATTTGTCCTTGTATAATCTAGATTTTTCATTTAACCATCGAGCTCTATGTGTATCCCTTGCATACTCATAAACTATCTTCTCTTGAAATATAGTCATAAAGTCTAATACACTTATTTATTTACTCACTAATTCACACTTCTTTGCCTCTTTACCATATTTTGAATTGTATACCACCAACTTGTATTTCCCAAAACTAACTAGTTTATTTCCAATTGCATGTGTATTCTTTATGTGTAGACAATTTTTTACACATTACAAACCTCCACAACTATCACATGGTCCTCTCAAACATGGTCTTTTATAAAAAGAATCTCTTCTTCTCTTGTACAAAAACCACTTGATATAAAATATCTTATCAATTTAGGTGAAACATTTATCATACTCTTGCAAAATATTCTCAATATGTAAAATAAAACATATATGCCGAAAAACTTCATAATGCATAACAAATTCAATATGGATCCTACAATTAGTATTCTATGAGTTATTTATTTTAACATAAAAAAATTTACCATTTCAAATTACATTTGAAAATTTTCTATTTTGAAATAAGTCTCTTTAAACTTATTATAAAATTGTAATTGTGTCATTTAAAAATAATATTTAGGATGTGATTCATGAATTTTTGAACCAATTCTTCTTTTTAAAATGTTTTTTTCATTAGGTGAAACCCTTGTATTAGTTTTCCAAAATTCTTCAATTTTAATTTTAACTCTTCAACTATGTCTCTTCCTTTCCGTGGGAATCTACCGAAGAATGCCCATAATTCATTGTTATTGGAATATTCAATTCTTTCACTTCTCCTGAGAGATTTCAATAATTTTTTTCTATTTATTTTTAGTGCACTACTTATTTTCGTATTTAAACAAGATTTATTTGTTTCTTTCCTTACCATAATAGATGTAATAACACGTCGGGTAGTATTAATGTCTCTAGTACGTGAGTTTCGACCTATTCATTGGTATGCATTCATTCGATTTTTTACTATTGGTCTTAGATGTTCTTAGACCAAGGGTCTCCATGGTAGGTATAAAATTAATATTTTTCATCATTTCAACAAATAATTGACATCTTCTTGTTTCATTTAAGTCGTTAAAATATATTTCCCATATCTTATTAGTTTTCCTTCTACAAGTGTTGTATTTAAAACTATTTCATAAATTTCAAGTAAAGGCCTAGGTGTTTTACAAAAAATTTGGTTTGAACATTAGGTAAACATTGTTGGGTAAGTGCACGAAGTTTGGGGGCCAAAAAGTGGACAAAAACCTGAAAAACAGACGAAACATGTACGTGTTTTTCTAAAACACGCTCGTGTTTTATTTTTTTTGGCTTGGTAATTACTGAACCTATAACGCATACGCATTATAAAGAAGGAAAAATGCGTACGCATTTTATAGAAGTCAAAATGCATACGCGTTTTAAATAGTATGGACCATGTATATGTTTTTTGGGTGTCTTATACTTACAAAAATAAATGTTAAAGACACCCAATAAATGTTTATATTTCTTTTATTATTTGTTATACTTTTATTATTTCTTATATTTTTAAATTTATTTTAGTAAATATAAGAAATTAGGGTCACTCTACACCTGATGGAAGTGGTCCCGTAGCTCCAACAGTTATAATCTAGAAGATAGTTTTTTCAAAATCTAATCTAGTTAGTACTTACTCATTTTCAGGATTTCAGCAAACGACCTAAAACTTTCAGGTCATATATATTGTAGTTGGTCTTTGTGTTGGGAAAGCATATAGTCATTTTTTAGGTTTTTTGACCTTCTAAAATGGATTTTGGCCCTACCACTACTTGAATTGGTACTAATTTTTAAATTTGGTCAATAAATCAACTCTATGATGCTTGTCTACTTCTTACTAAAAAGAGATCCTCACTTTGTAGATAGAGGATTGTTCCCATAATGAGATTCTTTTCCTATGGCCAAAATGAGGGTGATTTTAATGTGCCTCCTCCTTAAGGTGTGATAACACTACTAGGTGTTGAATGATTTGTTACGAATAGTACCAAGTGAATTGCATCAAGTGAACTCAGATGATTGCTCATTCTTAGAAACATGGTAGTCCATATAAAGATCATCCCCTCACCTTTCCTAGCTCTAAAGACATCCTTTCATAGAATCAAATTCATGATTCTCATACATGTTTTTGCTCGTATGTCTCTTATGGAGAAAAACGATGCCTTATTACTTCACAAATAACGGTCCTTGATAGCTCGGTGACATGACTAGCTCATTTTAGCTTGTTCTGAAGAGTGTTCAATTAACTACATAATGGCCAAAAATACCTTTTTAGGCCTTCAAAGGAAGTAGTCTCTCATCAAAACTAAATGAGTCGATCAATCACCTTAAACACTATTCCCTACACATTAAAACACGCTGAATGATCTTTTTAGGACTTTCCTTTGGGTGAGGGTTTATGATTTAGGGTTTAAGGTTTAGGGCTCATGGTTTAGGGTTTAGGACTCAAGGTTTAGAGTTTAAGGTTTAAGGTTTAGTGTTTAAGGCTAATAATTCATATTTTAGGGTTTAGGATTTAGGGCTCAGGGCTTAGGGTTCATGGTTTAGGGTTTATGATTTATGGTTTAGATTTTAGGGTTTATGGTTTACGGTTAAGGGTTTAGGGTTTAGGGTTTAGGGCTAAAGTTTTAGGGTTTAGGGCTCAAGGTTCGTGGTTTACGGTTTAAGGGTCAAGGTTGAGGGTTTATGGTTTATGGCTCAAGGTTCAGGGTTTAGGGTTTAGGGTTGAGGGTTGAGAGTTGAGAGTTCTAGGTTTAGAGCTCTGGGTTTAGTTTTTAAGGTTTATGGTTGAGGGTTTATTTTTGAGGTTTCAAGGTTTAGGGTTTTGGCTTAGGGCTTATGGCTTAGGGCCTAGGGTTCAAGGCTTAGGGTTTAAGGTTTAGGGTTAAGGGTTTAGGTTTTAGGAGTTAGGGTTTAAGGTTTAAAGGTCAGGGTTCAGGGTTTTGGGGAAATGGTTTAGGGTTTAAGGCTCAAGGTTTAAGGTTTAGGGTTTAGGGTTTAGGGTTTAGGATTTAAGGCTCATGAATTAGGCTCACCCATTTAGTCACAGTAATGTTTTATGTCTTACCCATTCTAATAAGTATTAGACAAAGAGTATTCAACTAAAAGGGGTCCATCTACTTTGTAGGCAGCACATTCAAGGGAGTCATCACAATTTGATGTCTTTCATATACTGATATTTTAAAGGAGGGAAATTCCCATTGCATGCGAACTATTTCACTCACTATAATTTTTTGTGTCTTACCCATTCTTATTAGTATTGATAGAGAGTATTCAAATGAAAAAGGGTTCATCGACTTCAGAGGAACAAGATTCAAAGAGATTCATCAAAATTTGATGTCTTTCATCTATTGATATTTTGAAGGAGGGAAATTCCCACCTCTCATAAACAAGGTAGTAATAAAAGCAGACTTAATGATGGTTCTAGGCACAAGACTAGGAAATATGGTCCTAATATATTCAAAAAAATGAACTCACTCATGAGACCTACTAGAAATATATGAGGTTTAGGGGTTAGAGCTTAGGGTTCTAGATTTAGTGTTTAGGGATTACGGCTTAGGGCTCAGGGCTCAGGGTTCAAGGTTTAGGGTTAATGGTTAAGGGTTTAGGGATTAAGGTTTAGGGTTTAGGGTTTAGGGTTCAGCTTTTAGTGTTCAGAGTTGAAGGTTTTTTTTTTTTTAGGGTTTAGGGTTTATAATTTAGGTTTTAGGTCCTAGGGTTAAGGGTTGAGGGTTAAGGGTTTAGGTCACAAAGTTCAGGGTTTAGGGTTTTGTGTTTAGGGCTTAGGGTTTAGGGTTTAGGGCTTAGGGATTAGGGCTTAGGGCTTAGGATTTAGTGATCAGTAGGGGGGTTTAGAGTTTAGGGTTTAGGGGTCAAGGTTGAAGGTTTATGATTTAGGGTTTAGGGTTTAGGGACCTTTACGATTTAATATTTAGGGCTTAAGGTTTAGATTTTACGGTTTAGGGCTCAGTGCTCAAGGTTTAGGGTCTAGGGGTTAAGGTGCATGGTTTCGGGTTTACGACTCACGGTTCAGGGTTTAGAGTTATTGGTTTAAGGTTTAAGGTTTACGGGTTAGAGCTTAAGGCTCTAGATTTAGGGTTTAGAGCTCAGGGTTTAAGGTTTAGGGTTTAGGGCTCAAGGATTAGGGTGTAGGGTTCAAGGCTTAAGGTTTAGGGTTTAGGGATTAGGTATTAGGGTTTAGGGTTCATGGTTCATGGTTTATGGCTTAAGGTTCAGGGTTCAGAGTTATTGGTTTAAGGTTTAGGGGTTAGAGCTCATGGCTATGGATTTAGTATTTAGGGTTTAGGGTCTATGGTCAAGGGTTTAGGGTCTATGGTCAAAGGTTTAGGGTTTAGGGTTAAGGGTTTATGGTTTAGGGTTTAGGATTTATTACTTTGGTTTTAGGGTTTAGGTTTTATAGTTTAGGGTTTATGTCTCATGGTTGAGGGTTAAGGGTTTAGGTCACAGAGTTTAGGGTTTAGGATTTAGGGCTTATGGTTTAGGGTTTAGGGCTCAGGGTTTATGGTTCAGGATTTAGTGTTTAGGGTTTAGGATTTATGGGTTAGGATTTAGGGTTTAGGATTTAGTTTTCAGGGTTTAGGGTTTAACATTTAAGGCTCATGGTTCATGGTTTAGGGTTTAGGGTTTAGGGCTTAAGGCTTAAGGTTTAGGGTTTAGGGATCATGGGTAAGGGCTGAATATTTAAGGATTAGGGTTTAGGGCTTAAGATTTGGGGTTTAATGTTTATGGTTTAGGTTTTAGGGTTTACAGATCATGGTTTAGGATTTAGGGTTTAGGTTTAGGGCCTTGAGTTTAGGGTTTAAGGTTTAGGGTTTAGGGTTTTCGATTGTAGAATTTAAATGCTAAAAGATTTAGGTTGAATGCTGAAAGCCTGAAAATTACCTATGTACTAACTAGATTATAGTATTAAAAAATTATCTCCTAAACTGTGACTAATGGAGCTGTTGTAAGACTAGTTCCGTAAGGTGCAGAGTGACCCTAATTTCTTATATTTACATAAATAAATTTAAAGTATAAGAAATAATAAAATATAATAATAATAAATGAAAAACTTATAGCACGTACGCGTTTTGTGTTTTCTCTTTTTGTAAGCCATACCTCAAGGCTTGGGATCCAGGTTTGGATACCCAACCCTGAGGCATGGACCTACACAAACACATCAAACAACGTGTTTTTATAGGAAAATGTCAAAATGCCACTTCCTCTATGATAAATCAAAATAAAACAATCGATCTATTTAAAAAAAATTACTACCACGACGTAGATCAGAGTTTCTTCTTTCTAAAAATATAATTTTTCAAATTTTCTGACTAATATAAGGTTTCCATATTATTTATTTTCTAACTATGCCTTTTTATAGCTATTTTTTGAAGTTTAAATATGTCTATCTTTCATCATGTATCTTTTGTTTGGGTTATTGAAATTGAAAAAAAAGTATACTAGCACAAACTAGGCATGATTCTATACATATCAAAAAATAAATCTAATTTTCGATATTTTTTGAGGTAGTTAGGGGGGAGGCACAGTCGGAGCTCCGTTATTTTTCAAAACATAAAATTTTTGTACTAGAAAAATCATAAATAAAAAAATACTCGTTAAAAAAATATTTAAAAAAATCTAACACAAACTAGATGCTCCTAGCTATCTCTTTACCAAAGGGTTTTCAAAAATACTCAATGGTGCTCAGAAAATGGTGGGGGGCATGAAAGTCACTCTATTATGTTTTTTAACAAAAACAGGAGCACCTGTTGGTATTTTAGTTGTTTGACCCACTTAAACTTATTCTGTTTTCAATAAAATTTAGTAGCTTAGAAACTAGACTCAAAATTCTATGATTCATATTTCTACAACATCTTCCAATTTTGAGTGTAACTATTTCGAAAAACTCGTACAAGTTGAATTTTTTTTACTTTTTCAGAAAAATGCGTCCACTTAAGACGCCCTTTTGGCCCCCCAACTTGGTGCACTTACCTTGTTCATTTCATATATGTTGTTCATCTTCATAATTTGGTAAAAAATGTGTTTTGAATAGGTTGGTCATTTGGTGTAACATCTAAGTTTAAATTTGGAATTGCATCATCATTCATTGAACATTCATTATTAATTGATTCAATTGGTGTTTGAGGATATGTTTCGCTATGAAATTCATTTGGAAGAGATGATATACCTTTACCTCCATACATTGATTTATTTCTTCCAAAAAAAATTATACACTCGTTTGCTTGTTTTTTTCTTCTTTCTTAGCTCTAGTGGATAATAGATGATGTTTTTCAACATCTAATTTTTATGGAAAAGACATGTTCAATTTATTTTTTACACTCTTTTTGCATTTGTTTCCTTTTTTTCCAGTGCCTCAAGTGTTTTCTACCGTGATATCCTTCCCATAATTGACAAAAAATATTTTATGAATGTTAGGAATAAGAAACAATGAAAAAACACTCAAATATCAAACAATGATTAAATAATTCCCAAAACAACATTTGATTCTATATAAGAAAAAATATACAATATGAATGTTCTATCAATATAAAAAAACATAAAAAGTACTAAATCGTCATATATAATGTCTCTAAAGAACAAATCATTGTAGGAATGTGTAGAAAACATTGCAGGTCACATGCTTTGCAAGACCAAAATCACGAGTGTTTTTTATTTTCTGTGTGATTATATCACTTTTAAAGAGCTTATAACGCAAGAACATTATAACGTGAGTGTGTTCTACTCTACTTTGGGTTGGATATTGTCAATCCTTAGGCTTGTATTTGGTGGGGATATCTAAGCCAAAGGGTTGAACTTCTATTTCGTGATAAAATTCATATTTTGTAAAAACATATAAGAATATTGAGTGTACACAGTGATTTATCATGTGTTATAAAAGAAAATATTCCAAAAAAAAACATGACTACGACATCAAGATCTATCTTAGGTTTGTGTTTATGTGTTTCTTTCTAAACTGAAATAGTTTAAGGTTTTCAAACTTAATTTACTTTAGTGGTGTCTTCATTTTTCACCAAAAAGTGTGCATCATTTGTTCTACATAATTTATGATCATGTCATCCAATTTTCAAAACAATTAAATTAGCAAAATCTACACACATTCAAAAAATTAAAAAAATTGATTTTCATTTATTTTGCTCAAAATTAGGAGGTATAAACACAAATATTTCATTTTTGAGATGTGTTCACTTTGAAAATTAGTAAAAAATAATATATTCATCGAAAAAATAAGAAAAACTAGTGGGACTTATATATGATCTAAGCTAACTTTCTACCAAAGAGATTTACAAAATAGTTTGAAGGACTCAAAAAAATGGGGGGCACACAGATGACACTATATTATATTTTTGTCACAAAAATGGGTACACTTTGTGTCCACATGACATTTGACATTCTTAATCCCCACCATTTTTAATAAAAAGTAGCAGTTTAGAAACTAAATTATGAGCACTATGATTCTTGTTCTTATCAAATTGTCAAATTTTGAACATAGGCGTGTCTAATTACTAGTTAAAGTTCATTTTCTGTTGATTTTAGGAAAAACGTTGCCACTTTTGACCCCCTTATAGTCCCCCATTTCCATGCACATACCCAAATAATTGTTAGAAATATTTTCATTGATGTTAAAATAATATTGATAAATATCTCTTAAGTTAGAAATATTGTCATTGATGCTTACAGATGTGTATCTCTTATGAAAAAGGTGATTCATTTTTATTTCTACATGTCGCACGCCAAAGAAAATTATTTTTTTAGTGTTTCGTGAGTTCTGTATTATTTTACGGGTGTTTGAAGTGTTTTGGGGAGTTTGAATTGTTTTACAGGTGTCAGTAGTTTTTTGCGGGTTTTAAAGTGCTTCGTGGGTGTCTAGTTTATATGGTAGGTTCGTGTAGTTTCTCATGTATTAAAGGCTCAAACTAAAGTATTTCACCATCTAAAATAGTCCCACCCAAAAAAGGATTTATGGCACGTATTGAAGAGAATTACACCAAAGTCATAGTATGGTGAGATATAAAGAGGGATTGTCATTGATTTAACAAATATTGAATTTGTAAAACCCTAATTACAGAGTCACATATGATAAATAAACAGTAAAGAAGTACTAGAATATAAATGACACAAGAAATAAGCTATATAAATATGAAACCCTAAGTGTAAGTGGGAGAAATAAAGACTTAGCTGATTTGTGCTTTCCCAAAGATGATTTAGACTAGAGCAACTGATGAACAGGAGGGGCAGACTACCGCAACTGTTCCGAATAAATTTTGGAACTGCTAGATGAGCTAAAACTAGGGAACATGGACCGAGGTGAGGGTGTCAGAGACCTCTATTAGGCACCTGTGACTGTGTAGGGGCTCAGAAACTATTTTTAATTATGTCACACAACTGTCGCTAACCTTATCTTTTGGTCACATGTATGTCGTTGGATTATCATCGAATTCACCTATAACCTGATAAGAGAATATGACCTACAAAACCCTCAAACTACATTAAATTCCAAAAAGAAAATATGTACAATGGTGAGTTATACTAACCCTATCAGTCACCCAACTGAGTGAACTTATGACCGAGTGTTTTACTACATCTTAAACTCCATGCAGTTCTCATGAGTGTGTAATAGAATCATGCCCTACGAAGCCCTTCTGCAAGTGCATGTGATAGCGGGTGATATTTAGATGTAGCATTGTAAATAGATGTGTGGATGGAAAAATTAACTTCTCCTCCTATACGTGTATGCAGAAGAATACACTCCCTTGTCCCTTGAATGGAATCTAGATGGATTCCTTTAATGCTCTTAGATGCCTTCAGATGCAACCTTAGGTGGTGATAATAGATGCTTAGAGCTTGGTCCTTTATTTTGATCACATAGCTTTATATTTATATAACTCCCTTAGTTATTTCATAATTAATAACTGAAAGGTTGACCCTTAAGAAAATTAGATGTCTAAAAAGATAAAAGAGGTGAGTAAGATAGAAAAAGTTAGGGGACACGCAGAGGTGAAAAGGGCACTTGGATGCTAACGTCCTAGCTGGCCACTGGTGTCTGAAGTCATAAAAGATAAGCAAGTAAATTACCGACTAGCCTATAGGGTGTGTAATACCAAAGACAAAGCAAGAAAGCTAGAAAAGAGGCCAAAGACAATAGTCAATTACTAGTTTTTTTCACTTACGAATCATATGAATGCAAGTATGTGTTTATGGACCTAGAAATGTACTTAAGTGCATGATTTTGTGTCCAAATTTTCTCCCACTTTATGTTTTTTAGTGAATACTTGATAACATAAAGTAGATAAGATATGTGTACCTGATAACCATGTAGAGTGTGATGGTGATAATGTGTCGAGGAGACAAGTGAAAGCGTGGAGTGATAAAAAAATGAAGCATGGAAGTAAGAAAGAGGAAGTGACCCTACGGGTGAAGCGTATGAGTTGTACCATGTTGTACCTGTTGTTTTGCTTGATATTGTGATTGATGTAGGGCTACTTTTATTTGTGTATTAAGGATTGACCTGCAAAATAAGAGAAAAAGAGTAGTCATGTATTATGAATTTTTTTGAAAAAGTATATAAATGTGAAAAAGTAGTAAAAGGATATAAGAATGTCTTGAACTGTCATATAACAGCAAATTTTTTGGGTGATCTCATGCCAAGAGAGAATTTTTTGGTCTCTCACACCAAGTGCGAGTTTTTTTGGGCAATCTCATGCCAAGTGCGATTTTTTTGGGCAATCTCACGCCGCGGCAAAAGAGTGTTAAGGAGAGAGGTCTAGTTTTAATTTCCTTCAACGAATTCATCCCAAATTAATACACCACTGGAGCCAGTGTGATCCATGTTTAGTTTTGTGTTTGATCCAAGTAGAAAAAGGAGATAGAATGCCTTTTGATTGTTGGAGGATTGTTCTTGTACTACGAAAAATTTCTTTGTGAACTGTTGCAAACTGTTTTGATCTAAGAAAGTAACTGTAACTACCCCCTAGTCATAGGAACCCTGGAAAGGTAAGGAGAATCAAAGAGCTAGTGTATGTATTTGGGAATTGGATTATTTTCTCATCTAAGGACCCATGTCAAATATATGTCTGTTATGTAACTGTAACTCTGTTTTGTTCCTATATTGTGCAATCCTATACCAAAGCTTTGAGCTTCTGTATGGGTTGACTGATTCACCCAATGTATTGCCCCCCTCATTTGGGGTACATACGATGACGTTAGGAGAATGCGGCCCAAAGGAGATGACCTGAAACTAATCTAAAACTGATACCCTACAAGGGGAGGGAATGTGCATGGTAGAAAACAAGACACATGTAAACAAAGTGGCTTGATACATGTATTAGTAGACAAATTGATAAGCATACTATATAAGATAATGTAAACACATAATAAGTAGAAAATGTAGACCAATAAAAGTGGGTTTCAAACATGGGACATCACTCACAATGTTAGAATACAATCAAGGCCGAAGTGGCCAAAAGCATATAAGAAATGATCAAGTAAGACATATTGCATAGACTGCAAACAATGGCATATAATGGAAAATAATGGTAAACATTATAAGACAACCATTGTGGCAAATGGTTCTTGCAAGGAAAATTTTTGCACATGAAGAACCCATTAGCATGTTAGAAATATAAAGAGTATTTCAAAGCATGTATGATCAATGGAAGAAGTAGTGTGCTAGTAAAAATAGGAAGTAGTATAAAATGAAACAATAGAACCTGTACTATGTAAGAAAGTATATTACCCTAGGATACTCGGTGGGACTAGTAAGAGGTACAGTTCCAATCATCATTGCTACGTATAAAGATATGTAGGAATTATGCATTCACAATTAGATATCAAGTGAATGTGCATGTATATATTATAAAGATAATGAAATACTAAGTATTTATCTAGCATGGGAAACAAAGTGTACATGTAAGTATAAGCAAGCAAGACTAAGTGCAACCAAGATATGCAATATGTTGTGAATGAGTTGGATGGAATGATATGCAATGTGAATGTGGTAGGATCAGCATGACCCTCGCGTGGATGCGTATAAGTGTCAGATGAAGTTCATTTA
Organism: Taxus chinensis; assembly: GCA_019776745.2. Taxonomy (NCBI): domain Eukaryota; kingdom Viridiplantae; phylum Streptophyta; class Pinopsida; order Cupressales; family Taxaceae; genus Taxus; species Taxus chinensis. The sequence goes on from CM034147.1 coordinate 902,043,409, forward strand.
TAAAATACCCCTCTACATTCAAGAACGAACCATAGAATAAGAGTTCGTAATCGGAAAATGGTTTGAAAATGTGCGCTAGATAGATAAATCAATGAATCATAGAGTGTAAAGAGTGTGAATTTGGTGAGGGTCATTTCATATTTAGACCCTTAGCATTCGATTATGAATCATGGAACTAGAGTACGTTATAGGGAAATGGTTTGAAAATGTGGGCTAGATAGATAGACCAATAAAGCATAGTGCGTAAAGAGTGTAAATGTGGTGAGGTTCATTTCATATTTAGACCATTAATAGTTGAGTATGAATCATAGATCTAGAGTGCGTCGTATGGTAATGATGATACAAGAGGTGTATCAATTTATGTACGATGAATGAGAAAGACTAAATGTGAATCTTAGACTGTGATGGTAGAAATTAAAGGCACTTTATAATGCTAGGAGGGGGGAAGTAAGCATGATGTCCCCATAGATGTATGATATTGAGTACGTTATCCAATGAAGGTGAAGGTAAAGGGTCCTCCACCAATGTTTGAGGTGATAAAGGTGCGTGACCATGCTCTGAGATTGGCAGTATATGAAACTGATGAATTACACGTGACGAAAGCCTAGGAGGTAAACACCACTATGATGGAGACCTAAGAGGTGATGAACACCTATGTGAAGGAGAACTAAGAGGTGATGAAATCCTATATGAAGAAGATCTAAGAGGTGAAGGAGGTGGTGAACTTCTATGTGAAAAGGATTCCTGAGTTGGGGACTTAGGCCAAGAAGATGGACTAGTAGATTGATGAGAATGAATAGGTTGTGTACGAATCAGAGAGATAGGTGCAGAATATACCTTAGATTTTAGAATTCTAGGGGGACCAAGATTCTCTAGTGAGTGCAATGGAAAATTCAAGAGGATGTTGAGGCCACAGTGTGCATGGTGAAACACCATTGACGGTGATAAATTTCTTCTTATGAATGAATTTTAGACACAATTGAGTCATGAAAATGATAGCTTGAGTAGAATGGAGCTAAGGGAGACCTAAGAGCATGTCACAACATTTGATTGAAGGTGCCATGGTGAATGGATAAATCATGGTGAGAGGCCCAACGATAATTGGAAGCTTGACCTAACCATAAGATTTAGGAATTGAATACAAAATATGAGAGAGTGGATAATTGATAGAGACAAGAAGTGTAATAGAGCACACACGCATATGAATCAATGGATCGATCATTATATTATTGATAGTATGAGGTCCAATAGAAACATTGATATGTAATGTATCAGAAGAGAATGTAGCATGATAATCATGATCAGAGAATGTAATGAATGGTGGCGATTCATCAACATTAACAACTAGAAAATTGATATTCACCTATGAAGGAGGAGGCATAACACGATAGGCATGATTAACAGAAGAATCAACAGTTTTCTTGTTGTGCTTAGAAAGATGATCATTAAAGATTTTGAGATTTTTTTTCATTGAATGGTGTAGATGTCGAAGGATTAGGGAGCTTGATTGCATTGTTTTCAATAACCTCTTGAATAAGATGTCAGAGTTTTAAACATCGATTAGCAGAAGGCCTAATGTATTGATGATAGTCACATAAAGTATTTTTCTATAATTGCATCCTTTAGGGCAAGATGGGTCTGGATTAATTGTAATAATATTTTTCTTAATAAGTTGTGGAAATCGAATATGCAGAGCACAAGGAAATTTCTTTAATGTACACTTTCAAGACTGCCGTTGAAGCTTGTTAGGATTAGAGAAAACATTAAAAGTAGATTTTGCTTTAGTAGGTTTAGGAAATGGCTTGAAACCTGATTTGATTTGAAATTGATTAGAAGATGATGAAGGTTGATCATGATACTTTAATTTTCCTATAGAGATAAATTTTCCTTCACGTAATTTAAGAGTATGACATAATTGATCGAATGAAGTATATTTATTGAAGATGACACTCTCTTGTAGATGTTGTAAGAGACTTTGGACAAATAGATCTTGAAGTTCTAAGTCAATGAGCATATTTGTCATCCTAGCTAGGTTGTTCTTACATTGTATAACATAGTCCATTAGATACTCATTAGATTCTTGTTTAATTTTTGCAAGTTGAGCATAGTATATCTTAGATACGATATTTATTGAAAATGAGTGAGAAAATCATTAGCTAAATGTGTAAATGATGTTACCGAATGAATAGGAATATCATAAAACCAATGCATATCATAATATTGGAGGCTTCTAGGAAAGGTCTTTGCTAGTAAAGTATGATCATCCGCATAATCAAGACATTCCAGATGAAAAGATCTAAGATGCTCTTAAGGGTCACCATGTCCGTTAAAGGTGGGAAACTTAGAGGTGAAAAAAATTGGATGAAGTGGATATGCTGAAATGGTGGTTGTGAAAGGAGTGTGAAGGAGTATAGTGGAGTCAAGAGATGGAGATGCATGAGAAGTAATCTACTGCATTTGTCAAATTTGAACTTGGAGATCTTGATAGAGAGAGGCTAGGTCTTGATTACCAGTGGAGGAGACTTACCGAGTGTGAGAAATAAAAGGTGAACTAAATTGGTTAGTGAGATTAGGAATAGATATGGGAATAGTAGAAGTATGTGGAAGGGTGTTATTAGGAGGTTGAGTAGTGATAGGAATGTAAGTGGTAGTAGGTAGGAACACTAAGCTCAGCTAGATTGGTAGATTCCTCACAAACAATGAATAAGAGTAGATATAGATCTTGTAGATATTCTGCAAGATGGTCATTGAGCTCTTGAAGGTGGGCTTCAAGTAAAGGGTTCATAAGATTGATGCATGATAAAAAGATGAAAAAATACCTAGAAGCAAGGTTGGGTTCGAACAATGGGTTCGCCAAATGATATAAAAAATATTAAATTTGTAAAACCCTAATTGCAGAGTCGCATATGATAAATAAATATTGAAATATAAATGACACAAGCAATAAATATGAAACCCTAAGTCCAAAAGGGAGAAAAAAAGACTTAGCTGATTTGAGCTTTCTCGAAGATGATCTAAACTAGAGCAACTAATGAACAGGAAGAGCATACTATAGTAACTATGCCAAATAAATTATGGAAATGTTGGATGAGTCCGGACTAGGGTGCCTGGACTGGGGTGAGGGTGCCTAGGCACTACATACCTCTGATGGGCGCCTGTGACTATGCAGGGGCTCATAAAAAAAATGTTGTGTCATACAAGTGTCGCTAACCTTCACTTTTACTCACCTATATGTCACAGAATGATCACCGAATTTTCCTATAACCTATCAAGAGAAGATGACCTGCAAAACCCTTAAAATACATCAAATCCCAAAAATCAAATATGCAAAATGGGGAGTCATAATGACCCAAGAGGTCACCCAACTTATGACCAAGTGTTGCACTATATCTCAGACTCCATGTAGTTATTTTGAGTGTGTGATAGAATCATACCCTAGGAATCCCTCATGTAAGTGCACATGATAGTGGGTGATAGCTAGATGTAGAAATGTTAATAGATATGTGAATGGTAAAATGAACTTCCCCTCCTATGCGTGTATGTAGAAGAATGTAGTCCCTTGTCCCTTTAATGGAACCTAGATGGATGCTTTTGATGCTCTTATATGCCTTTGGATGCAACCTTAGGTGGTGATAATAGATGCTTAGAGCTTGGTCCTTTATTTTGGTCATATAACTTTTTATTTATATGATTCCCTTGGTTGAATTTTGTAATTGACAATTAAAAGGAAAACCCTTAAGAAAATAAGATTCCCAAAAGATAAAATAGGCCCAAAAGAGGTGAGTAAGATAAAAAGAGTTCTTAGGCGCTCAGAGGGGATGAGGGCACCTGGACGTTGGCGTCCTAGCTGGGCGCTAGTGTCTAAAGTCATAAAATATAAGAAATTAAATTACTAACTAGGCTGTAGGGTGTGTAAGACCAAAGAGAAAACAAGAAAGATAGAAAAGAGGCCAAAGACAACAGTCAATTACTAGTTTTCTTGCTTAGGAATCCTATGAATGCAAGTATGTTTTTATGGACCCAAAAATAAACCCAATTGTGTGATATTGTGTCTACAACCATGCAACGAAGAAATAACCCCATATTTTTTCAGTTTTCCGCAATGGTCATGAAATGCTGCAAGACAAAGAGAAAATAGGGATGGCAATGGGATTCGTTTAAAACTTCCAATATTCAAACTTTAAAATATGCTAATGCCTACTCATGATGAATAGTCTAAAAAGGTGTTGAATCATGAAAAGTCATGTATTTTCATCAAATGAACATGGTATTTAAATGAATTCAAATTGTGAATTCAGTGTGTGCACTCATGGCACTATGATGTTATTTTGCAAAGAGAAGGAAGAGAATGACAAGAGAGGAGTGGTTAATGAATACATATCAAGAGGATTATAGAAGAGGGAGGAAGAGTAAACTCAATAAGATTAAGAAAGTCAATTTTTTGAAGAAGATTATAGAGTGAGAAGTGCATAAGAAAATAATAGAGCACGGATTACAAGAACAAAATAAGGTACTAAATAGTTATTTATACGCCATCATTAGGTTGAAGAAGTAACTACAGTAGGTGGATCCTTTCGATTGTTGAGTTGGTGCTTAGCATTAGGAATGGGTGGCATTGGCAATTTATGACCATAGCGGTCGTGCTTGGTGTTGGTATGTCAGGGTTTCCCATCTCCTTGGATCCCTCAAGATCAACATGGACCGTCTCCCCCCATTTAGCTACTCCATGGATTCTCCCACACACCTTCTTCCAAGTAAACATGACCTGTACAGAATCATTAGGGACGGCATCTACAGATAGTTTATCCAGATCACTTGGACCAACCCCTAGGGTGAGCTACGTCTAAAAATGGCCTTCTACACAAATCACTTCCTTGAGATTAATAATTGATTGATCACTTGTCCAGCCTATATCTCATGTCATTGGATGCATGCTCTTCGCATATCTCTAGGTCAGTTCATATTTAGCTCCCATAAGCTTTGAGTTGAGAGAGATCACTAGTTGGACCGGTCTAAGAGGATCTGTTAGCTTTTCTCCCTCCAGGAGATTGAGATAGAGGAATACTTCATTTTTAGGTGCCCCACATATTATGAGATCAGAGGGGGTTTCATTGTCTTTTCTGTGAACACTAAACTTTCACGGGGTTCTTCAGATGTTAAGATAAGAGGTTTCTTGCCCTCTATTTACAGGAATATTTTATGCTTTGCAACAGGATCCTCCATCCCACTTCCAGGGAGATTACTATTTGGCAGATCACCTCCTACTTTGCTATGCTCCTTGGTGAGAGGGGCATCAAGCGGAGGTTCCATAGTAGAGAACCACATACTAGATCTGTCAGGACCAGGGGGCTACTTCTCAGACCAGAGGCATCCGGACTCAGACTTGGCCAAGAGCCCCTCCCCATAGGTGGAAACTCACCAGGCCTAATTAGAGAGATAGACTTTCCATAGGGTGTATGCATACCAAGATTCTTCCAGCTCCTAATACCAGATACTAGTATATCACCATATTTTTTCATCCAGATTAAGATGATAGTTGAGAGGGTTGGTGTTGAGGATCCTCCCTCCACCCCCTCTCCTTCTTTGTACACTCTCCTTTCTTTTGTATTTTCCCATCCCTTCGAGCCCGGGCTTCTTCTCTTTTTTCTTGTTGTTTTCTGGGACATTTTTGGGCTCCCTAGTTTCTTCTTTGTTACATTATATGGTATAGGCCCATTGACCTACTTTGTGGTCATTTGTTGGACATTTAATATAGTTATCTTATCTTATCTCTGGTGAGTGTTTGCACACAAAGCATTGTTGAGTTGGTGCTCGATCTTGGGGATTGGTGACTACAGTGAGTTAGTGCTCAAAAATCATTTTTTGAGTTAGTGCTTGCCATTAGGGATTGGCATCTCCAGTAGGTAAGTGCCTACAAACATTTGTAAAACAATAATTTTTGTATTTGTATTTAGATAGTATCTCCAAGAAGTCTTTTCTCTGTGGTTTTTATCCCAAAAGGGTTTCCACATAAATATTGTGTAATTAATTTATGTTAAATTTTAAATTGTAAAAATTGGATATATTATAATTCACCAACTCCTCTTAGTATAAGTGTGTTTTCTACAATCAGTATCAAAGTGGGTTCCTTCTGAAGATTCTACTCACTAGAAAATGAAACGGATTTGAAAATCAAGTGTTTAATATCTGACCGAGGAGGAGAATTCACTTCAAATGAATTCATAGAGTATTGTGAGCGTTATGGAATAAAAAGACATTACTTTGCTGCAAGAACTCAACAACATAATGGAGTTGTTGAAAGGAAGACTAGAACTTTATAAGAGATGGCTATGACTATGCTAGATGAATCAAAATTATTTGAAAATATATGGAGAGAGGTATTCACTACAAAAATATACATTCGAAATAGAGGGTAGATCAAATTTAATAACAATAAAACACCTTATGAACTATAGAAGGGGCATATTAGCAACTGTCAAACATTTCAGAGTTTTTAGAGGTAAGTGCTACGTCAACAAAGATGATGAAGACTTGGGTGAGTTTGAAGCTAGAGTTGATGAAGTTATTAGTCTTGGTTACTCTCAAATAAGAAAGGAATGTAGATGTTACAATTTGGGAACACTCAAAATTGTTGAAAGTGAAAATGTGAAGGTAGATGATATCAAGTAAAAGCAAAATAGGATACAAGAAATTGAATATTATGAAGAATTCAACGGCGAAGATGAAAAGGAAGATGAAATTGAAAAGGAATAAGTTGAGAAAAAAGGAAACAAAAACACCATCCAGATTAGTCCAGAAGAAACATTCAAAAAATGAGATTATAGGTGATAAAATATTAGAGTACAAAGTAGAAGAAGACTAGAAAATGTATAGGAGCATGCAAATATTTATTTACTATCCAAAATTGAAGCCTAAAATATTTTTTGAAGTAAGTGAAGACAAGCACTGGATTGGAGTAATGGGAATAAGAACTCGATCAAATAAAGAAGAATGAGACTTGGGAGGTTGTCCCAAGACCTAAGGAAAAGAATGGGATTGGAACCAACTGGGTATTTAGAAATAAGATAAATGAAGATGGGTAAGTAGAAAAGAATAAATCAAGGTTTGTATGAAAAGGCTATGCACAAGTTGAAGCTATTGATTTTGAAGAAAGATTTTCTCATGTTGAATGTTTAGAAGCCATTAGGATGTTATTGGAATTTGCTTGTTATAAGAACTTTAAAGTTTATCAAATGGACATTGAATATACTTTTTGAATGGGAATTCAGAACAAGAATTTTACATTGAACAAATCAGAAGGATTCAATATTATCAAATGATAAGTTTATACACCTAAATTTTTATGCTTTCTATTTTCATACCTGTTACTAACAATTCTCTTTTCAGGTTAGAGGTCGTTGATGCAACTATCTATGGAACAGGTGCCATAAGGGACTCATTCTGGGATAGGGGTATGGTTATTCATGTAACTATTGGGTTTAGGGATCATACATGGAGAGAGAACAGATTTCAGTCCCATTTATGTATTTATTTTTCTCATATTCCTCTTATTTTTGCCTCTTATCTTCTTGTTTTTTTATTCATTCTTCTTTCTTTTGTTTTACATTAACCTTGCTTCTCATATCTCTTTACACATATCTCTTTGAATTTTCCTCCCTTTCTGACACCATCACCTACGAGTAATTACCTTGGTGAAAATTCAAATTCCCTGATGATACCTTCACCCATGGGAAATGGCATTGGTATAAATGCACCAACTCTCATCTTCATGTCATAAGCTTTTACAATTGCACAAAGTAACTCACCATTAGATTTTCTCTCTTGTACCAACTTGCATCTTCTCGCTTAGCTTCTATATTTCTTACATCTTGACTCTCGACTTGGAGATTATTATTTCTTGGATTGGTTTGCTTGCACTTTTGGGTCAACTATAGTGATCTAGGACTAGATTGTTTCCCCTTCTCCACATAAAATTTGTTCTCTCTTGGTGTATGGTAATTTGGGAGATAGATGCATCAACAATTGCCCCCAAACATGTAATTTTTCTAACTCACTTTGTCATTTCGTATAGATTAGTTTCCTACATTCAATGCATACTTTATGTTAGCTTAGTATTTTATGGACATGTTAGGTTAGTGTATTGCATTTCAGTTCTTTATTTCATATAACATGCTTTCCCTAGGTAGCATAATCTTTGCATGTTTACTTTCTTTATCATTACACCCATAGTGGTAATACCTCCATATGGCTCCGTAATCTTCTTCATCCTAAGGCCTTGGAAAATTTTAGGTTGTCCTAGTGTTAGGATTACTTCCCTTGGGGTATGTGATCATAGCGGTCCATGTATCCCTTTTAATTATATCCATTTGTGTTTCATTATTGGTGTGTCCCTCACTTGTTGGCTTGCATAACCTGGTTGAACGAATGATTAGAGCACACGGACTTTAGACACATTTTCCCATCATACATCCTTGGTGAACCCAACATGAATATTTCTTTTACACATTCTGATCGAGAATAACTCTTTAAGAACATCCATTATTCTGATTTCTTACTCATTCTTCAGATTGATCCATCTTCACAGTTGCATCTTATATCCCATTAGTCTTCACATCGGCTTCATACATCCTTGGTGAACCTAACATGAATCTTATTTTGTCACTTCTGATTGAGCACAACTTGTTAAAAGCATCCAATTTTCATTTTTGTCTTGTTTCATTCTTTAAAATTCCAAAATACCCTAAAAATCAATCTTTCCAGATGTCATCGACCCCTGTGTCATTTTTGTACAAGGCCAATCCTATATGTGTTGTCTAAACTTCTCCTAGATGACATTGGCCCCTATGTCATCTCTATATAGGGTCAATTATGTATTTCTTGGTTTAGTTTCATCCCTGACGTCATTGGCCCTTATATCAGGTCTATACATGATCGATTATGTCTATTTTGACTCATTTAGCATTCCCGACTTCATCAGCCCTTGTGTAAAATATTTTCAAAGTCGCTTGCATTTAAATTTCAATTTTATAGAGTTATTTTTTCAACTTCCAGTTTGTGCCAATGTATCCTCTCAGGCTCGTCATGGCTCAATTTAATCCCTTGAACTTCGTAATGGGTAATTCATTTATGCTTGCCTTCCCTCTTCATGATCCTAAATGTTACAACTCTCATCATGTCAGTGTTACTCTCCCTAGCTGCCCTAATCCTACCCATAAAGCTCTATTGTCCTCACCTTTTCCTTTGATCACTCAGAACAAGGTTACTCGGCTGAGTGCAATATGATTGAGGTTGAGAAGATAGATTCCATATCCATAATTCATCCTAATAAAAAATAATGCATACATGATCAGACTTCTCCTTGTAGAAATGATAAAAATGACTTCACTAAAACTCCCACTAATGAGAACAAATAAGCACCCACCTCTAAAGGCCAACCTTCTTCTATGGATTTTAACGCAGTGACAATTAAACTCCTACAAATGGCCTTATACTAGGATACCACCACAACTAGCATAATTCAGATGCAGAATCAAATGTTACAGTTAATTTCTCGAAATGTGGTACCTAGCATGCCTTCTCATACACCTCCTCCACTGCTAGGTGTGCATGGGGATCATATTCCTCTTCCACCAAGTCGGAGTGAGATATAAAAAAATTCCAAAATGAAAAATATTAGCCCTTAGAAATATCTCGTTCGAACTGTCAAAGTCAGCGTCATACAAGCCCCATGAAAATGTCATAGGAATCTTAGAGAATTCACATTGTCAACATGTCTTGGCTCAAATGAGGTCTTCCATATTCGAAACCAATACCATTGACATTTCCTATGACATAATAAGACCTTTGCACCCTTCTGTACCTCAACCACAGGCTTCCCAAGATAAAAATACTCCTCTTCCAGACACCTTAAGCCCATATAAAAACTATTCTTTATGGTAGATGGTGTCTGAAACTATTTTCCTACCCACATACACCTTCGGTCCCTATAAAAAATATTTTTTAGGGTTGATGGTGTTTGAAACTATTTTCCTGACCACAGACACCTTTGGCCCCTATGAAAAATCTTCCATGGGGCCGATGGTGTAGAAACTAAGCAGCAGAGTATCTCTAAAGTCTCTCTAGATATCCCTACTTCTTATGAAACTATTCTTGAGGACTCCCACCACTCTCATCCAACTGCACAATCTAGCCATGATGATTGGGGTCTTATTGAAGCACCTACACAAATACCTAGCCAAGTTCCTCCCCTAAAAATCATTTGTATGTTACCTCGCCCATGCGAGCGTCTTGTGATAGCCATGTTATTTATGAACATTATCTTTACTCCCTCTTTGGGGAAAACCTCCACATTGCATAGTTCGAAGGAAAGCATCCGTCATTAGTGCGAGATATTTTCTGTGCATACTAATCTCATCACGGATGGTCAATCTTGTATATGTATCACCTCATTAAACTTCACCAAAACTATTAGTTATTCCCCTACACATATAACCAACCCTTGTTACTATGTCTTGAACTATAAATCACATTTTACATCAGCTCGACAACATCCTTATAAATACTTTATTATGACTCCCATTTTCTTTTTCCCTAACATATCCTATAGTTGGAATGTCACGGTCTTAATTCTACCTATCTTGGATCCTTTTTCCCTGACATCTCCTACCATTAGATTGTCGCGGTCTTGATTCCACCTATCTCAGCTTATTTTTTCCTTCATCTCCTACCATTATAATGGTGTGTTCTTGTGCATCTTATCGTACGTATTTGACCTCGCTTAGATTTAACTTATCTAAGTAAGCATCAATTTTATCCAAATATCATCAAAAATCACTTATTCACGTTGGCCTTTCCTTAAGTGGATTGTTGTAGTATTGTGCATCCTTTCTTAGGATCATAGTCTTTCCTAGATTTATTTTCTTCCTTTATTCTTATAGCATCTACCTCATGGGTTTTTACACTTTTCAGGGTTGTTATTATCCCCTTGGGAGAATCATCCATCCTTTCCTTGTTTACACCTTCTGGTTTCATTTCGGTCTCTCTTTATAGCTTCTACCATATGGGTTTTTATGTTTTTTAGCGTTGCTACCCGCCGCTTGGGTTTGAAACTCTTTGACACCTCATCTCCAATTCAGAACACCAAGGCATCCATCCCATGGGACCCTAGATAGGTGATTTATGTCTTATTTTACTAATGATCCTCTAGTGTTTCTTTTTAAATGTTCTTCTTCAGGGTTCTAGAAACATGGATTACGCATGTACGTAGCAGGACGACTGACACTATCAGGTACACATTGGTGGGTATATTTCATTTTATCTATTCGTTCTTTACTTTCCACACTTACTTGCATTTTTGGTACCATGTATCATTATTTGCGTGTGATTACCCATGTTTTTCTATTGTGACATGTGGTTATCAATGGTGGGGCATATGTATACACCTAAATTTTTATGCATTCTATTTTCATACATGTTACTGACAATTCTCTTTTTAGGTTAGAGGTCATTGATGCAAATATCTCTGGAATGGGTGCCTTAAGGGGCTCGTTTTGAGATAGGGGTATATTCATGAAACCATTGGGTTAGGGATTGTACATGGAGAGAGAACAACTTTTAGTCCCATTTATGTATTTCTTTTGCTCATATTCCTCTTATTTTGCCTCTTATCTTCTTGTTTTCTTCTGACATATTTCTTTCTCATGAACCCATTTCTTCCATTTTATATTATCCTTGATTCTTATGTCTCTTTGAATATCTCCCATTGTTTTTCCTCCATTTCTGATGTCATCGCCCGTGGGTGATTGCGTTTATGAAAATTCAAATTCCCTGCCGATGCCTTTTCCCATGGGTGATTGGCATCTTTATAAATGCCCAACTCTCATCTTCACATCATAAGCATTCATATATAAGATTTTATAATTGAAAAAAGGAAATTACTATGATCTTTGATCTCTTGCACAAAATTGCATCTGCTTCCCTCAGCTTCTGGACTTCTAATATTGACTATTGGCTTAG
>CM034147.1:902055923-902058423 GCA_019776745.2 Taxus chinensis
AGATTAGCAATATGGATGAACGAGATCACCTCGTATTGTCAACGTCTCCGCAAATGAAATCTAGACCATCAGAATCTTTGTCCATGTCAGACGGAGCAACCCTAATTCCAACTGAAAACGCCTTCTCGACATAAAAATGGAGTCTTAATCAAGATAATTATAATTACGATGCACAAAAATGCGAATAATGATATATTATTATTATGGATCACATCTTGAAGGCATACTTGGTCATCCCCTGCATTGTTTTCCGTGTAAATTTAGTAATTCTAAACGTTCATATCTCTATCACCGTATCCCATACGCCTTTGGATTGCATTTGGTAGTCGAATACATTTACATTGCTACCGTCGGATTATTTCTGCACCGTAAAATATGCTCTCTTCTCCAATTAAAAATAATATAGAATATTTAAAGTATTAGTCAACGAGTTATGGACTCTGGAGCAGAGGTAAGGAAGATGGATGAAAAACACGGCAAATTTGAATTATTCAAAACTAAACCTCTTCCATTCAGAGATACCACTCTCCATGATTAGCTTATGCAAAACATGGCCGGAAAAGTTTTCAGAGACACAATTAGCTTTCACTCTTTTGTTAAAATTTACTTAATATTATGATTAGCAGAGAAACATTTGTACAAATGTGCAGCAGTCAAAATGGGGGCGTTTTTATCATAATTTTAAGCTCAGAGACTCTTCAATTGAATGTAACGTCGGCTTCCAGTTTCTTCCTCTGCCCATTCTCATCCTCATCGCCTCTATTTCTTCCTCGCTCACCTCCAATTTTGGCAGCGTTTTTTTCTCAACGACATCGTCATCGCCATTGTTGCAGACTGGAAGGATTTTGGAGTTGGATGACATTCTCTTCTTCTTGTGATAATAAACATCCATATCCGAATCAGAAAGAACAGATCGCAATTTGTGCATGGGCAGAAGAGCATAAACATTTCCCCGCTCCAATTCTTCCTCCGCAGTGAGCGCTGCAACACGATGCCCTGCTTGCAGACTGCTCAGTTTGCACAGAAATTGATTGGGATAATCCAGCATTACTTCTGCAACCTTTTTAGCTTTAATTCTTTCAATGCCGCCGTCAGATCTAATCATTTTGACTGTTTTTGGAGGGACGGGCTGCGGCCGAGAACAAACGATTCCCCATTAATTCCAGGCAAGTAAGTATATTTGTTGTTGTTGTGGTTGTGATAGGAGTAAACCCTCGGAGATTTTATTGTGAAGGGAGAAATGGTGTAATGGTAGGTATAAATACTTCGTTAAGGAAGAAGGTTTCCACGATACTTTGAAAGAAAGAGGAGTGAGTCGCAATGACTCTGTTTTAGCGTGTCCACTTTCCACGCGATTAGTATACGCGATTTTTAACTCTAGAAGTCTTATCAATAAAATTTTATGTTACAATTATTTGAGTGTTTTATTAATCTGCTCAATAATCACAATTAAATTGTAACTTTGCATATTGATATGTTTCTAGTACACAAATAAAAACTCATATCAGTTGTAGAATAGGCAACACAATCATTTTTTGTGTGCAATTATTTGCAATGAATTTGAAAAAGTATGACCAACCATGTAATATTAAAAGTGTTTGATGGAGAGTGGAGGGGGAAAGAAGACCAAGGAGGACATTTTTTTTTTGGGTTGAAATCAATATAAAATGGATCAAGAAGTGAATAACAAAAAGAAGACTATAGTTAAGAGGAAGAAGGAAAGTGTCAAAACAGATGAGGAACCATTTCAAGAGTGGGAGAGAATTGATATTTTCCCATAGAAATGCCAAGTTTGGATAATGTGTGACAAAAAGAAAACTTCATAAAGAGAATATGACAACCCAATAAAGAGTTAGTTATCAAAGTAGCAACAAACTTTGTATCCATCCTTTATCCATATCCCTATTACATTTTCCTATCACAATCAATCCTAGCAATGCTTCTTTTAGAATTTGTTTTAGTTTGAGAACAAACTAGTCTTGACTTATGGGGCATAGAGGAATATTTGGGTTGGTTTGTTTTTTTAAATTTTAAATCTGGTTTAAATGGTTTCATCTCTTTATTATCATGTCAAATGTAGGCATAGTCTTCACTTGCACTATTAATATTCCCTCTCCCACTAATCACGATGTGTCACATGGTCAGTTCCACCTCCCCATAAAGTTTGTGGGAAAGTAAGCGTTTTTAGAAAATTTGAAGCACCCATTTATTTGAGATATTATTGGTCTTAATATTTTCCTAGTATAACAACTAGTTTTATATTGAAAATCATGCCTTATTCCATCACCCAATAAAAATATGTCACATGCACAAAATTTTCTTGAAGACATTTATTGATGTGGGTTTTATGCACCCCACATATAATGGGTTTTCACCCTCTCATTGTGAGACTTAGTTGGATTTTGATCAAATGCACGAAATGCAAATATGTGATATTATAATAGACAAATGGTGGAACAAATGTGTGTGACCTATGACCTACAAAGGAAAGTTGGCCTAG